>SJYW01006317.1:47214-103261 GCA_006410735.1 Raphicerus campestris | reverse complement strand
AAAGGAACTTCATCTATTCCCACATCCTTGATCCCATGTTCATGTCCTTTAAAAGCAGAAATAGATTCACATTTGATGAAGTAAAAATCATGCCCTTCAATTCTTATTATTTTGGGGGTGAAATTATAAGAATAAATACAAAGGGTGATTTACAAAAGGACAGGAAAAAAGGTGAAGCCCAAAGGGTGGGTCTGGAAGGAGCAATGGTCTCCTGTATGTTTTGGCTGGGCCACGTTCCTAGGAGTGCGTGCCTGGCTATGTACTTCTTTAGCACCAATGGAGGACTCACTTATTTCTCTCCCGTCAATGCCTCCCTGTGTGTGTGTGTGTGTGCTTAGATGCTCAGTCGTGCTTGACTCCGGTGATGCCACAGACTGTAGCCCGCCAGGCTCCTCTGTCCATGGGATTCTCCAGGTAAGAATACTGGAGTGGTTGCCATTTTCTTCTCCAACCAGGATCTTCCCAACCCAGGAGTTAAATGCACTGACTGAAATTCAGGGATCTACTAAATTGCAGATCTGTAAGCAACTCATTCCACTGGGGATGGACTGGGGGAGGGAAGATGTTGATTAAGTGCAAAGTGACGTAGATGCCCAAATATACTGTCTGTAGAGGGTCAGAATTCAAGGAGAACCCTAAGTGTTCACCTAATCTTCAAAGGTGAGTGATGTTCATGAGTAGGGCAAAGAGGAGAAGAGCATTCCGGATAACAGGAATAGCTTAGCAAAGGCCTCTCGGAGAGAAACGACAGTGAGGTCAGCACAGCAAGGGTTCTGAGCGCTGAGCCAAGGACAAAATGGATGATGAGAAATGCTTATTTATTTATTTTTACTTTATTTGGCACGCTGGGTGGGGTTTTCAAGGAATCTGTGTGTCATGCCAAAGAGTTTGAAGTTTATACCCTTGGCCAGTGCTTGATTCTCCTTACCACCTGTGAAGGCACCTGAGGAGCTTTTCAAAACACTGTAATAACCAAGGTTCCTCTGGAATTTGAGCCTTGGTTATCAGAATTGAATATGAACTTCTGGCAGGTGTGGGGGCCAGATACCATTTCCAAGAAGACTCAGTGTACAGCCTGGACTAGAAATACTGCTACTGACAATGAGTTGTTGTTCAGTTGCTTGGTCGTGTCTGACTCTTTGCGACTCCATGAACTGCAGCATGCCAGACTTCCCTGTCCATCATCATCTCCCAGAGTTTGCTCAGACTCATGTCCATTAAGTCGGTGATGCCGTCTAACCATCTCATCCTCTGTCACCCTGTCCTCCTCCTGCCCTCAGTTTTTCCCAGCATCAGGGTGTTTTCCAGTTTTGACAATGGGGAACACTTCAAAAGCTTTAAGTAGAGATATGACGTGGTCAGTTTCACTTCAGAAAGATCACCTTGACTACACTATGGGGAACAAATAGAAGTCATATGTGAGTGATGGGAAGGCAGTTTTGGAGATGAGTGCAAACCAGGCTAGAGACCATAAGGCCAGAATCAACGTAGTTGCAGCGAGACTACAGGCAAGGCACAGGCTGTCATCTTTCACTTCATATTTGGTGCAGACTGGAAAGGATATGTATGTGTGGGGTTGAGGTTGCTTATAAAAATGATGACACATTTTTCTTATGTCTGTATTCACACCTTGCATGCATACATGCATGCAAAGTCACTTCAGTCACGTCCGCCTCTTTGTGATCCCATGAACTGTAACCTACCAGGCTCCTCTGTCCATGGGATTCTCCAGCCAAGAATACTAGCATGGGTTGCCATTCCCTTTCTCCAGGGGATCTTCCCAACTCAGGGATCGAACCTGAGTCTCATATGTCTCCTGCATTGGCAGACAGGTTCTTTACTACTAGCGCCACCTGAAAAAAGCCCACAGTTCACAACTTGCAATCATCTAATCAAGAACTGGAGTCTGTTGTACCTTGAGCCTAGGTTGGCTGTTTCACTTCCTTTGGCTGATGGAATGTGGAAGAAGTCCTGAGTTTTGAACTTGGGTTTAAGAAGATTTGTAAGTTTGCTTTCAGATCTCCATGACACCTGGACTAGCTACCTTGACGTAAGAGACACATGGTCCAGATGTCCTGTCATTCCAGCCCACAGCCAGTTACTAGCCATGAGAGTGATGGTAGGTAGATGAATGAGCCCAGTGGAGATCACCTTCTATGGGAGACTGCGCTGGATCTGGCCTCTCGAACTGTCCAGTTTCAAGCACTTTAGGAATAACAATTACTATCATCCAATAAGGGCTTCTCTGGTGGCTCAGAGGTTAAATCATTAGCCTCCAATGCGGGAGACCCGGGTTCGATACCTGGGTTGGGAAGATCCCCTGGAGAAGGAAATGGCAATCCACTCCAGTATTTTTGCCTGAAGAATCCCATGGACGGAGAAGCCTAGTAGGTTACAGTCCACAGGGTCACAAAGAGTCGGACACAACTGAGTGACTTCACCATCATCCAATAAGAGCAACTACTTTTAAAGTTTAAAAACTCATCTCAAAACAGGTTGTTTAAAGATCAAAACTAAGAAGTCTTACAAACAGAAAAGAAACATGGTAAACTTAAAATACAGTGGTCTTCCACCTTTTAAAGTAAAGTAAGGGAAATAAAAATAAAAATTAACAAATGGAACTTAATTAAACTTAAAAGCTTTTGCAGAGCAAAGGAAACTATAAACAAGATGAAAAGATCTTCAGAAAGGGAGAAAATAATTGCAAGTGAAGCAAGTGATAAAGGCTTAATCTCCAAATATACAAGCCATTTATGCAGTTCAATATCAGAAAAACAACCCAATCAAAAGAGAGACACAAGACCTAAACAGACATTTCTCCAAAGAAGACTTGCAGATGGCCAATAAACACATGAAAAGGTGCTCAACATCACTGTTAGAAAAATGCAAATCAAAACTACAATGAGGTACCACCTCAAACCAGACAGAAAGGCCATCATCAAAAAATCTACAAAGAATAAGCCCTGGAGAGGATGTGGAGAAAACCGAATCCACTTGCAACATTGGTGGGAATGTAAATCGGTATAGCCACCGTGGAGAACGGTATGGAGATTCCTTTAAAAAACTAGGAATAAAACTATGATGTTGCTGCTAAGTTGCTTCAGTCGTGTCCGACTCTGTGTGACCCCATAGATGGCAGCCCATGAGGCTCCCCCGTTCCTGGGATTCTCCAGGCAAGAACACTGGAGTGAGTTGCCATTTCCTTCTCCCATGCATGAAAGTGGAAAGTGAAAGTGAAGATGCTCAGTCGTATCCAACTCTTAGCGACCCCATGGACTGCAGCCCACCAGGCTCCTCCATCCATGGGATTTTCCAGTCAAGAGTACTGGAGTGGGGTGCCATTGCCTTCTCCGATATGACTCAGCAATCCCACTACTGGGATTGCTCCCTATACCTTGAGGAAAACAGAATGGAAAAAGATACATGTGCTCAGTGCAGCACTATTTAAAATAGCTAGGATGTGGGAACTACCCAGATGTCCATCAGTGGATGAATGGATAAAGAAGATATGGTACATATATCAATAGAATATATTACTCAGCCATAAAAAGAAATGAATTTGAGTCAGTTGAACTGAGTTGGATGAACCTAGAGCCTGTTATACCCAGTGAAGTAAGTCAGAAAGAAAAAACAAATATCGTATATTACTGCATTTATATGGAATTTAGAAAAATGGTATGCCTGCACCTATTTGCAGGGCAGCAATAGAGATGCATACATAGAGAACAGACTTGTAGCCACAGAGGGGGAAGGAAAGGGTGGGTTCAACTGAGACAGTAACTTTGAAACATATACATTACCATGCGTAATACAGATAACTAGTGGAAAGTTACTCCGTAACACAGTGACAACCTAGAAAGGTGGGATGGGGGTGGGGCAGGAAGGAGGTTCATGAGAGAGGGGATACACACACACACTTATGACTGATTCACATTGTTGTACAACAGAAACCAACACAACATTGTAAAGCAAATGTCATCCAATTAAAAATAAATTTAAAAAACACAGTGCCATTAGCCCATGGTCATGTTGTCAACTTGAGTAAATTAAATGAAGGATCAGGGTAATCAGAATAAGAATACTGTAGGATTTTTTTTTTTTTTACTTTTGAAAGAATGTTTCCAGTGTATTCTGTCTTTCCCACAGATTATATTATTTCTCTTAATGTTTCTGTTATTGAGTTTACTAATTACCAATAGCCACACAAAGGGAGGAATAAACTGCATACCACCTCTGAAATTTGTATTCGTGAAATGTAGTCCATAACTGCATTTGAACATCTTGCCTGGATTATAAGAAGCTTTCTGTCAAAAATCATGCCAGAGAAAGCAAAAGCAAAGTTGCTTCATTATTTTACAAAGCCTTTAACAGAAAAATGTAAATGCTATTTCCTGTCCCAAACATTATGACAGATTAAAGTTTTGGTCTCTTCTTCACATTTATCTTTCAATATCATTCAAAATGCTTGTGTGTATCATCAGCTAACTTACTGAGTCACTGGCTGTTTGAGGTTATTCTATTAGATTTTTATCGCTAAGTTACCATAAATTAAGTCACACAGTTTTTTACCTTACCATTTCTGTTAGGTCAGAAGTGGCTTGGTTTTCTGCTTAGGGTGTCACAGGGCTGCAGTTAAGGTGCCAGCTTAAAATGCAGTCTAATCTGGGGCTCAGGATCCTCTTACATTCTCACCGGTGATGGTAAAATTTACTTCATTGTGGTTGTAGGACTGAGGTCCCTGTTTTCCTTCTGGTCAACTGTCAAAAACTAGAGACCTCCTGCAGTTTCTTGCTATGTGTCAGCTCTCAGCCTAGATGTTTGATTTCCTCCAGGCCAGCAGGAGTCTTTCTGATTTCCTCTTTTCGGAATCATGGG
Organism: Raphicerus campestris; assembly: GCA_006410735.1. Lineage (NCBI taxonomy): Eukaryota > Metazoa > Chordata > Mammalia > Artiodactyla > Bovidae > Raphicerus > Raphicerus campestris. The sequence goes on along the minus strand of SJYW01006317.1, from coordinate 98,386 downwards.
GGGGAAAGCATTCTGTTTTTAAAGTGTTCACCTGATTAGGTCAGGCCCACCTGAGCTATCTCCCTACTTTAAGATCAACTGACTTGGTACCCTACTTACATTTGCAAAATCTTTAAAAGCAGTGCCCAGATTAGTGTTTGATGGAATAGCTGGGAGAAGGTATGTAAATCCCAGGGCTAAAATTTTTAAAGCTCATCTTAGAATTCTGTCTCTCATAGCAATGCTTAAGAGATCCTCTAATGGCACGATCAGTTTCTAATGAAACTCAGAACAAGTAACTCCTGCAGCAAGAATTCTATAATTTATCTTCTTCCTTACAAGTTTCCTAATCCATTAAACCGTCCAGTTGGATGTTTGAACTTGTGAGCTCCTAGAGACCACAGGTGTTCTGGACTCCTGTGGGTCCAGCTGCATGACTTGGGCGGGTACCAAGAAGGATTAAAAGAAGAGAGCAGTCAACTGGAGCACAATGCTGAGGAGGGAGGTCACACCTGGGCAAGGCAGCAGCCAAGTTCACAACTAAGCAGAGAGAAAGGATAAAGCCTGCCTCATATGAAGTGTACCTTTTTCCCCATGGAAATTTATGACACTAGATATGTCACTTGAAGATAGCAAGAAAACTAATATTTTTGAGGATATGTTTTAGTTGGAAAAAATGATAAAGTTTCAGACACAGGACAGTGTTTTTATCCTACAGATCTCTGAAGAGAAAATTGGAAACAAATATCATTAGTTTCTCTTTCACCAAGGCTGTGTCAGTTCTCTTAGAGAAACTTTGTCTGTGATCTTACATAAAGCCATTTTTGTTTCTTCAGAGCACAATGAATTTGCAAAGAAATGTAGGCAGAACATGGTGTTCAGACTTTAATTTTACTCACCTGCAAACTGTCTCCTTTCCATCATAATTTTATTTAAATCATGGTTATGCTCTTAATTAACAATTTAATTGGTTAGTGCTTTCTCAATCCAGTTCTCTGGAGGCATGGTTTTCTGTTTAACTTTCTTGTTTTAAGTCTTCAGCGAAACCATGAAATTTAATTAGGAAAGTAACCAGCTTTGTTACAGCAGTTCTCTGTCTAATTAGCTATGCTCTGACAGTACCTTCTCAGATTCCATTCAGCGTTGCACACACACTTTGCATTTGTTCAGGTTTCAAATAAGGCATTGTGAATTTAGCCTAAGCACATATTCCAATTGTTTTTCATTTTTCCATAAAGGCTTGGTTACAGCCAGTGAAAACAGAAAAAGTAACTTGGAGCATTCCTGTGTGCATGTGCTAAGTCACTTCAGTTGTGTCTGACTCTGTGCAGCCCTATGAACTGTGGCCTACCAGGCTCTTCTGTCCATGGGATTTCTCAGGCAAGGATACTGGAGAGGGTTGCCATGCCCTCCTCCAGGGGATCTTCCTGACTCAGGGATTAAACTTGCATCTCTTAACATCTCCTGCATTGGCAGGTGGGTTCTGTACCACTATTACTACCTTGGAAGTCCTAAAGCATTTATATATGCTATTAAACCAAGAGCCATCAAAGCCCAGGATGTAGAAATGTTATCTTACTGTGCTTATTCGTGTCTATTACTGCAGAACAAATGACCACAAGCTCAGCTTAAAACAATCCCCATTTATCATCCTATAATTCTATAGGTTGGAAGTCCAGATGCAGCTGGCTGGATTTTTTGCTTCAAGATTTCACCAAGCAAAGATCAAGGTACAAGCTGGGCTGGACTTTCATCTGGACCTCAGGGTCGTTTTCCAAGCTTGTATGCTTGTGGCAGAATTCTTAATGCTTGTAGGACTGACATCTCCATCTTCTTGCTGCCTATCACTGGGGATGGCTCTTATGCCCTAGTGGCTACTCTCCTTATCACATGGCTCCCATGTGCAGTTCACAGCACAGCAGCTTGATCCTAGGCCACTGGGAGTACTTCTCTGACTTCTTCATCTGTGAACAGCTGGGGAAAATGCTCTGCTTTTGAGAGGTTTGCCTGATTAGGTCAGACCCACCCTGGTACTCTCCCTTCTGCCACATTACAATATATATCAAGAAAATGACTCTCTTATGTTAACGGCCCCCTGCCCCTCCACATACACACACACTCAGAGGAGGGATTATGCAGGATGTGTACACCATGGGGTAAAAATTTTGGGGCCACCTTAGGATTCTGCCCAGCACACTATGCCGTAGAGAAAGAAGGCAACTGAAAGCCTCTGGCAAACTCTCCTCTCTCCCTGTGGAGGCAGTGCACAGGGTGTGCTGAAGAGCTGTTAACAATGGCCCCAGTTCTGTCCTGCCAGCTCCACAGGGCATCGGATGGCAGACTGTCACATTCTTTCTTCTCTGCAGGTTGCTTTCTCTGCCTGGCCAGAATTGCCATTTTAAGCAGTGCAAGAGGATCACAGGATGAAATCACATGAATTTAAAAATTACATCAAGTTAACATGATGCTTTTGGATAGAAAATTATTTAAGCTCCGGGCCTCAAACTTCAGCCCAATAAAACAATTTATAGGCTGAGCTGTAAGAGTCCTCCAGCAATCACTGAAACTGGAGGTGGTCTTTGTGACCCCCTGACTCAAGGAATAAAGTAGGTAAGAGCATGATATTGATCACATTCTGAGACTAGGCTCCAGTGCCCTGCAGACTCAGCTTTAATCCTCTCCACTGTGACTAGGACCAGAGAACACAGACTAGAGTCAGGAGGTGGGCTGACCTGGGCTCTAGAAGGTTCGGCACTGCCTAGATGTGTATTCCAGTTCTGCACTGTGACCTGGGCAAGTTCCTCAACCTCTGTCTCTCCCAGTTTCTCTGTCCAGTTCAGTTGCTCAGTCATTCCGACTCTTTGCGACCCTATGGACTACAGCATGCCAGGCTTTCCTGTCCATCACCAACTCCTGGAGCCTGCTCAAACCCATGTGCATCGAGTTAGTGATGCCATCCAACCACCTCATCCTCCGTCATCCCCTTCTCCTTCTAATCTCTCCCAGCATCAGGGTCTTTTCCAGTGAGTCAGTTCTTTGCAGCAGGTGGCCAAAGTATTGGAGCTTCAGCTTCATCATCAGTTCTTTCAATGAATATTCAGCATTGATTTCCTTTAAACCAGTCAGGATGGACTGGTTGGATCTCCTTGCAGTCCAAGGGACTCTCAAGAGTCTTCTCCAACACCACAGTTCAAAAGCATCAATTCTTCAGTGCTCAGCCTTCTTTGTGGTCCAACTCCCACATCCATACATGACTACTGGAAAAACCATAGTTTTGACTAGACAGACCTTTGTTGGCCAAGTAATGTCTCTGCTTTCTAATATGCTATCTAGGTCGGTCATAACACAGCAGTAATAACAATACCCAATTCATTGTGTCGCTGAATTGAAGCAATTCTGGAAAGCACTTAGCACTGTGACCATCACATGGTGACCATGAGGGGCCGGATGTAATTGTGACGTGGACTCGGAATATCATCAGCGCTTGAAATATTAACTCCAACTCCCTCCCCTTCTCTCTGTGCCCCTCTTTCCTCTCCAGTTCTTTCCCCTTCTCTCAGTTGTCTTCTAAGCCCCTTCACATCCAAATCATTTCCTTCCCTGGTTTATTCCCTTTCCTTAAGGACCTAATGAAAACAATATACAGAAACGTATTTTTCTGTACACATTTTTTCTGTATACTGTTTTGTGTTTTTCTTAAGTACCAAAAGTCACGACGTAAATGTACTGTTATCAGGGTCTACCATCTTGTCTACGCTTAGCATCTTTTGGTTTCATCTACAATAACTGATGAGTTTATAAGGAATTCCCACAGTTCCCACTGATATAATGTTATTGCTTTTGATAATGGTAAGTGATTATCACATATAGAACTATGCAATTTCATTTTCATAACTCTATAAGGCCTAGCAGGTAAACATATTCACAAAATGGGGGGAAAGTCCTTTGATGAACAATTTTTTCCCCAATATTTGGTTCAGAATATTTGTTCCCTGAAATACTGCACACTAAGATGTAAAGGGGGCTCTTTTACTTTTCCAGTGATATGTCTACCACACAACATCAATGGAGACAGAAGCTTCTACTTGAACCTTGCTTTGTTTCACTGCAACTTTTGAGTCTCTGGGGTACTGTTCAGAGAGTGTTCAGGTATTGCTGCTAAAAAACCTATAACAGGGTTGATGATCATATGTGACCAGAGGTAGCTCAATTTCAGTTCCCAGAATCAGAGATTCCTTTGAAGGGGAGAGGAGATTTAGGAAATGCCTGGCGAGCTCAACCTCTCTGGTACTGGAGAAAATCACAAGAGTTTGGAATAAACTCCTGCATCATCCTCATTCATGAGACCCTGTCATAAGACCCCACCTTAAATTGGCACTGCCTGTTTAGGAACCATGGATGAGGAGGAAGCAAGCAATCATTAAAAGTTCAAATAAACTTGCTTTGCAAGTAAAGTCAGTATCTGAAGAGAAGATGGCAAAGAGAAACATCAAACCAAAAATAAAAGACCAAAAGTCTGATAAATATACATATCTCCGGAAGCTACCGAATTTATCCTTCCTCTGTCATCCCCCTAACACCATCTCCAGGCAGAACTGTATGCCAGTCCTAGGACACTTGTTTGTCTATCCCACACTGAGGTTAATGAGCCCCCCTGGTAAATCTGCTTTGCTTTCCATTAAAATGAAGGTAGAGCACCGCAAACTTTATGGGATGCTTCTGTGCTTGGTAGGCACAGAAAAGAGACCATCAACCCCATTTCTCATCATAACCTTTTAGCTAAAGTTAACACTCAATTATATATAGTAATAGGGAGATGAGAAATCCTTTAACTCTAAAATCCATAGAATTCATCAAAGATTGAATTATCAAAGTCATTCAACCTTTGCCAACAGAATCCTCTTATCAGACTCACTGAAACAGCAAAATTAATTAACTTGAGTTTCTAGCTTATTTTCCTCCACTCACGTCTGCTTGAAGTTTTAATTAGAAGGAAAGTATCTAGATGATCAGCAGGAAGATTTCAAGGAGGAGAAATGAAGCTCTGGAAAATTACTAACTAAATTCACTCATTCGTTAAGAAAACCTTACTGAGCTTCTAATGTTCAAGACACTCACTGAGAACAGAGCAACAAACAAAAATAGACAAGCTCTCTCATGAAGCTTACATTCTATCTACTAAGGGAGATGGAAAACAGACGGGTAAATAGAAAACTGGTCAGATATATACAATTTGGAGTAACCTAAACTATACGTTCAAGGCACTTCCAGGTTATCTCTTAGCCTTTTCTTCCCACGGCTGTTGAAGTCCAGTGATTCAACCTCAGTCAGCAAAGCCTTGTAAACACATATGAGCATAACGACAAGTGAGTGGACACTTGCTTACCTTCAGCTGGTGGCATATTTTCTTCAGTACAAACGCTTCCTCTTCTGTATTGGGAGTAAGTCTTATCACCTTATCACTATAATAAAGGGAAAAAAATGGTGAGGTATACCCTTCAAAAATAAAGGGACAGCCATTTCTCTATTTTTTTAAAAACTGCCTTTGCATTTAGAAAAAACAGCAAAATTTTAGACTGGCCTATAGGAATTTTATTGCATTCTTGGTACTCTATGATAGTTTTGATCTTTTTTTCCCCTCTGTCTTAAAACTATTTATTTTTTTTTCATCAGTTTTTGAAGATTACAAATTCACATTCAAGCAGAGAAAGGTCAAAAAAACAGTAACGGTGGCAACAGGACAAGAACTTCCATGATATCTTAGTGCAGATACTCAGAAGGAAAATTCCTGATGACAGGAAAAAAAAAAAAAGGCAAAAAGGCCTACTTAAAATTTCTGACTTTATGCTGAAAAGGAACGTGACTTTTGATAAGAGGACCCATGACATCCATACACAGTGGAACATTTCTGGTTTGGATTCTTCCCACATTGAGAACATAAAGATAGGCCCGTCTCTAAGGGACATCTTATTTCTTGAATATACAGCTACCAAATGGTATGCGAGACCAAACCGGAGGGAACCCTCTGCCCCCATTGTTTGTGGCCATTAAATCCCAATGGCTATAAAGTTTTTGTTATTTAATTTTTATTTTTAAAATTTATTTTTATTGAAGTATAGTTGATTTACAGTGTTGTGCTGGTTTCTGGTGTACAGCTGTCATTCAGTTAGATATATATATGTATATATTTTTTCTTTTTCATATTATTTTCCTTTATGGTTTGTTATGCAACATTTTGAAAGTGATAAAAACTTAAAATCAATTTTTACACCCATTAAAAATTTTCCACAGTAAAAATTGCATCTGAACAGTCTACACAGATTCTGAATTGCCTAAAAAGACTAGAGGTGTCATGCTTTCCACCAGAGAGCTCTCTGCAGTGGTACTTTGCCCCCAGGTGTGCCAGACACGTATCGCTTTCTAATTTTGTCATGATGAGCTTGAGAAGCACAACTCTAGTATATAATAATCACAACTATACATGTATAACTGAATGACTGTGCTGTACACCTGAAACTAACACACTGTAAATCAACTACACTTCAATTAAAAAAGTATTTATCATAGTAAAAAACCCCACAACTGTTCAATGAGTTTTTCAAGGAGTGGAAACTTACTAAATATTTATTAGCAGATTGGTATAAAGGAGATCATTGAGAATAATTGGCTTCCAGAGGAAATGTAAGGAAAAATGAAGTATAAGAGGAATGAGTATTTTCCACCATCTTCAGTGGCATTTTACAAAGACTGTAGACAAAAGAGAATGTTATCAATACCACATATACAAAGCACAAAACAAAAACTCTAGCAGTTCAGCCACAGCTTCTCTCTGCAGCCTCAAAGTTGTACCAGAATAAAGATGGAATGTATGAGCTTTTCCATGGTTTTACCACTTAGATGAATTGCAGTCTCAAAGACTAGGTTAAGATTAATATGGAGGACATCAGAGCCCAAGGGAGACTTTGGATTTGTTGGACAGTCATTCTTTAAGGCTGTGTGTCCATTTCTCATATTTTTTGCTTTATGCTTTCAAATGACCCTGTTATACCTTCCTTTGGCCTATGAGTTAAAAGACCCCTGGCTTGCTGAATGATAATTTAGTGTGTTGTATACAGTGCTACTCAATATGGCTTTGTAGCTTTGGCTTTTGTATTCCTCAAAAACATCACACAAAACAACCTCTTGCTACCTGTGTCATAAAGTCCATTTTCCTGGAAAGAATAAAAAAGTAGAAGGAAAAAAAATCACTGTAAAGAACCCAAAACACTCCAAATGTGACCTTCAGAATTTAAATGCAATTACACCTCTTCTTTCATTCTTTTATTTCTATTACACATTTCTCTGAGCTTTGTGTTTTCTGGATTCATCATATCCTGGCCTCTCCCACCTGACCCAACATAATTCTCGGCAAAGAACATCTCCAATGGATGATATGGTTGTTTTTTGAGGGATGGATCGCTTGAGAGGTTGCTGAAAAACACCTCCATCTGGGGCCCTGTCAACTCCTCAAAAGTGCAAAGAAAGCAATCTGTAGCTGTTTTACAGCCATGGGAAGTTGTTTTTTTTTTTTTTTTTTTTTTAAGATGATGGATAATTCAACCTGGCAATTGGTTCCTCCTCTGTGAGTACAGGATAAAAGGGGACCATCCCTGGGATTATTAACCCTGACAGTGATTGCTCAAACCCAGTTTTGTCATTTTTATCACAAGAAGTCCGCTTCATCTCAGCTTGTAGAAATTTTCAGGTGTGACTTGAGAAATGTGTTTATTACCATTTGATTACTTATCAAAGAACAGAGTATAAGGAAAGCTATTTCGCAAAGTCCATGAAATGTCATACTTTTTTGTAAGCTCATAAATTATATTGGTAACTAGCCAGTAACCAAAACCCAACAGCTTTTTATTCAGCATGTAAGACCAGTGCCACCCAAGTGCCCCTTTTGTTTTACCAAACAGAAAGCTTATTCTCCCTAGATCTGTTAGCTAGTCTTTTTCAAAGTGGTAAACAATAATTCTTGGACTGCAAGAAGACCAAACCAGTCAATCCTAAAGGAAAATCAACCTTGAGTAGTCACTGGAAGGATGGATGCTGAAGATGAAGTTCCAATACTCTGGCCATCTGACAAAGAGCTTCTCATTGGAAAAGACCCTGATGCTGGGAAAGACCGGAGGCAAAAAAAAGAAGGGAGGGGCAGGGGATGAGATGGTTAGATAGCATCAGCAATTCAACGGACATGAGTTTGAGCAAACTCCGGGAGATAGTGAAGGGCAGGAGAGCCTGTGTGTGCTGCAATCCATGGGGTTGCAAAAACTCAGACATGACTTAGCAACTAAACAAAACCAGCAAAACAAAATGTCAGGACCACAAACGAAAGTTTCAGGAAGTCAGGTAGCTACTGAAACTTAGGAAAACTAGCTGTGCACACTATCAGAGAAGATGAACTGAGGCTTCCTTCATAAAGTGCGTCTCTCAGTTATGTCTGACTTTGTGATCCCAACTGTAGCTGCCAGGCTCCTCTATCCATGGGATTCTCCAGGCAAGAATACTGGAGTAGGTTGCCCTTCCCTTCTCCAGATTTTCCCAATCCTTTATACTGTATCAGGTTTTTTTCAACCGCTAGGTGGCAACATCATTTTTTGGTCCCTTGGGATTAAAACGAGAGACTCAAAGGTCTGAATGCGGGTTAAGGTTAGAGGCATGAGTGGGCAACCAGCTACTCATAGGCATTTGTAAGTCAGAGATTTCTAACTCAGTCTATGTAAAGTTTCCAGAAAGAGTGCACAGATGTTTTTAATTACAGTTAGATAACAGGTAAGTAATCTCCTAATATTTATTAATATGCATTCACTAATACTATACTGATGTTCTGTCCCTTTGTCTTACAAGACAAATGAGGTTTTGTTGTAATGTTAGCATCAAGTCTGGTTGTAAATTTGATGACTAATTCTTATGTACCATGCGTGCATGCTAAATTGCTTCAGTTGTGTCCAACTCTTCACCACCCTGTGGACTGTAGCCTGCCGGGTTCCTCAGTCCATAGGCTTCTCCAGGCAAGAATACTGGAATGTGTCGCTATGCCCTCCTCCAGGGGATCTTCCTGACCCCAGGGAGTGAACCTGCGTCTCTTATGTCTCCTGCATTGGCAGACAGATTCTTTACCACTAGCACCACCTAAGAAGCCCTTATGCACCATAGCAACCATATGAATAACAATAAATCAATTTAATTGATTTAAAAACTATTATAACCTAGAGGGGTGGGATAGGTTGGGAGGTGGGAGGGAGGCTCAAGAGGGAGGGGACATATGTCTAACTATGGCTGATTCATGTTGATGTATGACCGAAACCCATACAACATTGTAAAGCAATTATCTTTTGATTAAAAATTAATTAAAAAGAAACTATTACTGAATGTTTAATGAGATACTAAGTGAAGCCAGACAGAAAGACAAATATACTGCTTATATGCAGAATCCAAAAAAAGGATACAAATGAACTAATTTACAAAACAGAAACAGACTCACAGACACAGAGAACAGATTTATGATTACCAAAGGGGAAAAGGGTGGGATAAATTAGGAGATTGGGATTAACATCTACACACTATAATATGTAAAATAGATAACCAACAAGGACCTACTCAATGTCTTGGGCTTCCCTTGTGACTCGGCTGGTAAAGAACCCACCTGCAGTGTGGGAGACCTGGGCTCGATCCCTGGGTTGGGAAGATCCCCTGGAGAAGGGATAGGCTACCCACTCTAGTATTCTGGAGAATTCTAGAGTGGAGAATTCCATGGACTGTTGCATTGTGGTCTGGGAGTCAGGACTTTGAAATGGGGTCCTCAGGCTGAGGCACACGGGCACAGAAGTGAAAACATATAGCATTTGTCTTTCTCTGACTTTCGTCACAAAGCAAAATAACAAAGACTATATTGTCTGAGTTCTGTGCCTGCCGTAGTCATTGCTATGCCTTGATCACACCACAACTATGGAAGAACATCTATTTATGTCAACTTGGCTCAGGTGGCTCAGTGGTAAAGAATCTGCCTGACAATGTAGGAGATGCAGGTTTTAATCTCTGGGTCGGGAAGATTCCCCTGGAGAAGGAAATGCAACCTACTCCAGTATTCTTGCCTGGAGAATCCCATGGATAGAGGAGCCTGGTGGGTTACAATCCATAAGGTCACAAAACAGTCAGACATGACTTAGCAGCTGAACAACAACAAATGGGCAATTTGAGAATCCTTTTCCTCAGCCTCTTTTTGAAAGACACAGATGTGAAGCTACAGACTTTTCCTCTGGTTCCTGGCATGACCTTTCACAATTAATGCTTACATCAAACTCTACATTTCCTTGTAAGTTACAGAGCTAGTATATGAATCCATGTTTATAAAAATCAAAATATTACAGAGGTACCTCTCACACCCACATCCCTAGGAGACCAAAACCTTCCTCAATTTCTTCCAGCTGAGTAGGAAGTTTTTCTAGATGCTTTGAGGTTCTCTGCTTTATACACACTTGCTCCTAGAACCCCATTCCTATCCCACTGCTGGCATTGGAACCCCATCCTCAGCTTGAGGGCCCCATTTCAAAGTCCTGACTCCCAGACCATACTGCGTCAGTTTTTCTATTTCAGCTTTGGTGTTTCTTTTTCCTCAAATGTTTGGTACCTGTAAGTTTTCTCCTTTTTTCGTTTCTCCAAAGCTCAGTTGTCCACTAACTGATAGGGCAGTAGCATCATGCACTCTGAGGGCAAGTTGCCAACATCATCTATGTGGCCTTAGGCAAGGTTCTTAACCTCTCTGTGTCTCAGTCCTTCTCTCAGTGCATTGGGGAAAATTGCACTTAATTCATGGGCTATTCAATGAGTGAGGGTTAAAGGAACATTCAAGTCAAGTGCTTAGAGTAATACCTGACATATAGTCAGATATTATAGATGTTTGATATTATTATTACATTTTGGCATTTTCCCACTTTATCCAGTATTAATACTTTGAGAGTTGCTGATGCATCTTTCCTTCATATTCTCTCCTGTCCTAATCTGTCGAGCAGAAGAATGAATAAGATTCTCGAGAAGAAACGGCTTGAAGCAGACCTTCAGGGGCCCTCAGAATATGTGACCTGTCTGCAGTCTCCCTTCCAGCTGTCTTTTTCTTGGTAACTGCTTCCCTGGGGACCATACCTAACTTGACATCTAACTTAAAGACAGTCTGTGGACGGTAGGGTGGAATGACAAGTGAGTCCTGCCCAGCTGGGCTCCCTCTACGGCCAGCGGCAAACAGCCAACACAGTCAGGTCCTGTCATGGGGAGTTTGTGCTTGAGAGCTAGAGAACAAAAGATCAGTTAGCTTGCAGGGTCTGGAGCAGGACACTGGACTCAGAACTGCCGAATTACTAGAAGCAAAGTCCTCAAACAGGAAGCTCCAGACGCAGCCCTTGGTGATGATCATTTGGTTTCAGGACCTGTGTTAGAAACAGTCTCCCTCCTTTTGTGTTTCCTTATGATAAACTTCTAGGCTTCCCTGGTGGCTCTAGTGGTAAACAACCTGCCTGCCAGTGCAGGAGACATAAGAGACACAGGTTCTATCCCTGGTCGGGCAGATCCCATGGAGGACGGCAGGGCCACCCACTCCAGTTTCTTGTCTAGACAATCCCATGGGCATAGGAACCTGCTGGGCTACAGTGCATAGGGTTGCAAAGAGCTGGGCATGACTGAGTGATTTAGCAAGCATGATAAACTTCTATCATCTGATGTATCTGGAACATGTCTTTTCTAAACCTAACAAATGCACCAGTATTAAGAACACAAGCTCCGGTACTTCAGTTTTTCATTCCTGTCTCTAAGTCACTGAATTTATCTTCTCTGATCCAGTTCCCTCTCATTCAGGGAAGAAAAAAGAATAAGGTTGGATTCCAATCTGGGCTGCTCCACTTGACCAAGCTGTATAAACATTTAGAGCCAACGATACCTGATCTTTAATTGGGGAAACACTAAAATATTGTCACGTAAGGTTTTTGTGAGAATTTTTCTTTTTTAAAAAATATTTATTTTTAATTGGAGGATAATTGCTTTACAATGTTGGGTCGGTTTCTGCCTTACATCAGCATGAATCAGCCATGGATATTCATATGTCCCCTCCCTCTTGAATCTCCCTCCCACCCTTCTAGGTTTCCACAGAGTGCCAGGCTAAGCTCCCTGTGTTATACAGCAAATTCTCACTGGCCTTCCATTTCAAGGATATGTGGTAAGGTATATGTTTCAATGTTACTTTCTTAATTCTTTCCACCCTCTCCTTCCCCCACTGTGTCTACAAATCTGTTCTCTATGTCTGCATCTCTATTGCTGACCTGCAAATAGGTTCATCAGTACCATTTTTCTAGCTTCCATATATATGTGTTAATATATGATATTTGTTTTTCTCTTTCTGACTTACTTCACTGTATAACAGATTCTAGGTTCATCCACCTCAACAGGACCGACTCAAATTTGTTTCTTTTTATGGCTGAGTAATAGTCCATTGTATATACATACACTGCAACTTCTTTACCTACTCATCTGTTAATGGATATCTAGGTTGCTTCCACATCCTGGCCATTGTAAACAGTGCTGCAGTGACACTGGGGTACATGTATCTTTTACAGCTGTGGTTGTGAAATTTCATTTGACCACACTTTTTAAAAGTTATGTTATATGGCCAGGCCCAGTGGTGGGTGCTACAGATACAATAGTTTCTACCATGGTGGGCTTATACTCATAGTCCTGGTGAGAAACACCTGTCTGAGAAACACCTAACATATCACAGCCTTTCAGTGCATAGCTGTTGCTGCTGCTGCTAAGTCGCTTCAGTCGTGTCCGACTCTGTGAGACCCCATAGACAGCAGCCCACGAGGCTCCGCTGTCCCTGGGATTCTCCAGGCAAGAACACTGGAGTGGGTTGCCATTTCCTTCTCCAATGCATGAAAGTGAAAAGTGAAAGTGAAGTCGCTCAGTCGTGCCTGACTCTTAGTGACCCCATGGACTGCAGCCCACCAGGCTCCTCCATCCATGGGGTTTTCCAAGCAAGAGTACTGGAGTGGGGTGCCATTGCCTTCTCCATCAGGGCATAGTAGCTACTATTATTACCTCTACAGAAAAATATCTTTCTCACCCTTTAAAACTTAAAGGGCTGAAATCAGTTGCTTTTCCAAATGTGTTTCAATGTAAATATCAGAAGCAATCCATGATTTAGTCATGTATATTTTAACTTTCTTTGGTTATTGGTAGTGTTTTTATTTCTTAACATTTTCACATGTATTTGAATCTAATCATTGATCAGTTTCTCTGTTTGGGACTATTTCCTCTCTTCTCACGTAGCTCTTTGGCATCTGAAACACACATATGGATAGTCTCATTATTTTCTACAAGCATGATTTATATAAAATGAAGAGGGAAAATTTCATAGATAGTCTTGTAGTAATGGCTTCTTTATTGGTACAAGCTACCCATGTTCAGTTTTTTAATAAAGACAACTTACCAGATGTGGAAAAGGATTTCTAACGTTGCCCTTCAGAAGGTAGTACATAAGATGAGTGTAGTGGATGCTTTTGATTACCCCTCCTAAATCTATTTCCCCTCCTTAAACCCTAACAGAACAGACTTGCTCAGATAAACACCCCATCCCCATATCAGGAATGAGTCTTGTCAGCCGAATAGAGTTTGGATATCCCTGGCAGTTTTTGTTAGTCTGGAGGTCTGGAGATGGCCACGTGCTGTAAATGGACTCAGTCAGGTTTAAGGGAAGGATTGATATTCCAAGGTTTAAGGAAAAATAAGATCCCCTCTGTTGTTGAATATAAGCAATGTGTAACCCTGCTTGCCATGGCAGCATAGTTAAGAAGAGAGTGAACTTTGGGGTGAAGCAGATTCTTTGAACCATTGGATGGAGAGACAGAGAGAAGTCAGGTCTTTAATGACCTTACAGAATCAACCAACTTTCAAGCTTGTCCTGCCTCTGGACTTCTTGTTATATAGTATAAAATTTATAGTGTGACATTTTCCTTTACTCTGTAGGCCAGTTCAAGTCATCTGCTTGTAACCAAAAGCATGCTGCACAATAACAGTGATTTTACTTATTTTGGCTCTTTTTAAGAATTACATAAGGAAAACCAATAGAATAATTAAATTTAATGTTTATTTAACAGTAAACATTCATCTCACACGCTAGCAAAGTAATATTCACAATTCTCCAAGCTAGGCTTCAACAGTATGTGAACCATGAACTTCCAGATGTTCAGGCTGGGTTTAGAAAAGGCAGAGATCAAATTGCCAACATCTGCTGGATCATCAAAAAAGCAAGAGAGCTCCAGAAAAACACCTACTTTCCCTTTATTGACTATGCCAAAGACTTTGACTATGTGGATCACCACAAACTGTGGAAAATTCTTAAAGAGATGGGAATACCAGACTACCTGACCTGCCTCTTGCGAAATCTGTATGCAGGTCAGGAAGCAACAGTTAGAACTGGACATGGAAAAACAGACGAGTTCCAAATAGGGAAAGGAGTACATCAAGGCTGTATATTGTCACCCTGCTTATTTAACTTATATGCAGAGTACATCATGAGAAATGCTGGGCTGGATAAAGCACAAGCTGGAATCAAGATTGCCTGGAGAAATATCAGTAACCTCAGATATGCAGATGACACCACCCTTATGGCAGAAAGTGAAGAAGAACAAAAGAGCCTCTTGCTGAAAGTGAAAGAGGAGAGTGAAAAACTAGGCTTAAAACTCAACATTCAGAAAACTAAGATCATGGTATCTGGTCCCATCACTTCATGAAAAATAGATGGCGAAACAATGTCAACAGTGACAGACTTTATTTTGGGGGGCTCCAAAATCACTACAGATGGTGACTGCAGCCATGAAATTAAGACACTTGCTTCCTGGAAGAAGCTATGACCAACCTAGACAGGATATTAAAAAGCAGAGACTTTACCAACAAAGGTCCATCTCGTCAAAGCTGTATAGTCATATATGGATGTGAGAGTTGGACTGTAAAGAAAGCTAAGCGCTGAAGAATTGATGCTTTTGAACTGTGGTGTTGGAGAAGACTCTTGAGAGTCCCTTGGACTGCAAGGAGATCAAACCAGTCCATCCTAAAGGAAATTGGTCCTGAATATTCATTGGAAGGACTGATGCTGAAGCTGAAACTCCAATATGTTGGCCACCTGATGTGAAGAACTGACTCATTAGAAAAGACCCTGATGCTGGGAAAGATTAAAGACAGGAGGAGAAGGGGACAACAAAAGATGAGATGGTTGGATGGCATTACTGATGTGATGGACATGAGTTTGACTAGGCTCCAGGGGTTGGTGATGGACGGGGAGACTTGGTATGCTATAGTCCATGGGGTCACACTGAGCACCTGAACTAAACTGTAAACAGGTGGTGCTAGTGGTAAACAGTCCATCTGCCAATGCAGGAGACATATGGCTTGGGTTCTGCGGGAACATCCCCTGGAGGAGGGCATGGCATCCCACTCCAGTATTCTTGCCTGGAGAATCCCTATGGACAGAGGAGCCTGCTGAACTACAGTACAGACAGTCACATAGAATCAGGCACAACTGAAGGGACTTAGCATACACACAATAGTAAACAACATATTTCACATGTGGGAAAACACATATTGATATTCTTTCTTTCCTCCCTGAATACTATTCTCTAAAATACCCCTTTAATTTTGATGGCAGCTTAAAAAAAACTGTGTGAGCTTTCAAAAGGGGAGATTTACTCAATAGCTAAGATTCATCTTGCATTTGCAAGAAAAATAGGACAGTTTAAAATATTTGCTGAATTTTCTGAAAGCTTGTATCTTGTGGAAGAATGAGTAATAGGATGTTCACTTATTGAACAACAACAAAAAAAAACCCCTCATGCCCAAGGACAAAGAAATCTATTAAGTAATCCCATCTAAAAAAATTAATGTTCACATGTAGATTCTATATTAGAGAGGTCTCAGAGCTGTATTTCCCTTGTTGAAAGATTGTGTTTTGATGCACATGAAAAATTTCATTAAAAAGCAATAAATAAGAGGCAACTTGGCAGAGAATACTCAAGAGAGCTAAATGGAGTCTCCCTTCTTTGGTCATAGTTTATAGCTGCAATATAAAGTACTCAGAACATGAAGAAGCTCCCTGTGGCAGTTTGCCTAGAACATGAAGAGTTAGACTTCACTCTTGGATCAACATTAGGCAGAAGTGACGACCTTCTTTTTGTTGTTGTTGCTACGGTTATTTTCACAAGAGAGAAAAGAAAAACATAATCTTCAAAAGCCTTACTCTTGTACTTCACTTTGTAGCAGACAATTTCTCAAGAGGTTGAATGCCTACCCTGACATCTCATATGTAATGGCTGATCAAGAAATATTTGCTGAATTGAAATTGGCTTTTTGTAAACTGCTTTTAAATTTCTGAAACTGGCTTCTATTGTGTGGTTTGAAAATTCCCTGTTCTCTTATTAGCACAGGTCAGAAAGGGAAAAAGCAATGAAATGTAACCCTACCTATGAAGTTCTTTTTTTCTTACAGTAAATATTATCCTACAGTAAAATATTATTTTTATTATGTCTCAAGAACTTTTGTATATTATTATCAAATAATTATTTGACAAGTCCTTCTTGTGATATTGAAGAATAGGACGTGATCAGAGAAAATTGTTACCACAACAGAGAACAAACCATTCATTCAACAGGTATTTACCCACGCAAGTCCCACGGTGGCTGTAGCCATGAAATTAAAAGACGTCTGCTCCTTGGGAAAAAAGCTATGACAAACTTTGTGTATTAAAAAGCAGAGACATCACTTTGCAGACAAGGTCTGTATAGTCAAAGCAATGGTTTTTCCAGTAGTCATGTACAGATGCAATGGTTGCACCATAAAGAAGGCTGCACACCAAAGAACACTGATGCTTTTGAACTGTGGTGCTGAAAAAGACTCTTGAGAGTCCCTTAGACAGCAAGGAGATCAAACCAGTCAATCCGAAAGGAATGCAAACCTGAATACTCATTGGAAGGACTGATGCTAAAGCTGCAGCTCCAATACTCTGGCCACCTGATGCAAAGAGCTGACTCTTTGGAAAAGACCCTGATGTTAAAAAAGACTGATGGCAGGAGGAGAAAGAGGGTGACAGAGGAGGAGATGGTTGGATGGCATCAGTGACTCAATGGACATGAGTCTGAGCAAGCTCAAGGAGATGGTGAAGGACAGGAAAACTTGGTGTGCTGCAGTCCATGGGGTTGCAAAGAGTCAGACATGACTTAGTGACTAAACAAGAAGGACAGAATTGGCTTACGAAGGGGGAGAGAGAGGCTAGATCCAGGTTAGACTAGAGGTAGAGACCATAGAATTCACTGCTGAGTTTATACATAACCAAAGCAGAGTTAGAGAACAATCACAGATGACCACTACATTTTGGCCATTAGCTGAGATTGAGAAGACCGGAGGCAGGTTTGGTGGAAAGACCAAGCTCCTTTTTCTTTCTGGACATGCTATATTTGAGATCCTATCAGGCTTTGGATAAGGTGATGAGTCGGTTGGATTATATGTATTTGGGGTTTGGCAGGAAGCTGAGGTCAGAAACACAAATTTAGGATACAGTTAAAGCATCTGTCTCCAATGCGGGAGACCTGGGTTTGATCCCTGGAGAAGGAAATGGCAACCCACTCCAGTATTCTTGCCTGGAGAATCCCATGGATGGAGGAGCCTGGTAGGCTACAGTCCACAGCGTTGCAAAGAGTCGGACACGACTGAGTGACTTCACCATCACCACCATCAACATGTGGTTGGGGCTTCCCAGGTGGCTCAATGGTAAAGAATACACCTGTCAATGCAGGAGATGCAAGAGACGCAGGTTCGATCTCTGGATTGGGAAGATCCTCTGTGGTAGGAAGTGGCAACTTGCTCCAGTATTCTTGCCTGAAAAATCCCACGGACAGAGGAGCCTGACTATAGTCTAGGCAGTCACAAAGAGTCAGACACAGCTGAGCAACTGGGCACAGGCATGTGCACACGCATGCACACACACAGCACATGGTTAAAACCTGACACTCATTTCTCCTAACTAGGGCAAAGAATGTTTAGAGAACAGTAAAATGTTGTAAACAGGATTTGGATTTCCCAGAAGCTGCTGGCCAGACTTTCTCTTTTCCCAGTTATTCCTTCATTCTGTTTGTAACCTTAGGATTTGAAAGTTCAGTAGAAATCATATGAGGCAAGAGAGGTGGGGAGCGAACAGCCCTGCTACTATGCCACAAGACACACCTCATACATACAACCCTGCTTTGTTATCACAGTGTCTTTCTCCACACACCTCTGCTCCCAATATGAGTCAGGGTCAAATGCAACCTAAATCACCTCTGGAACCAAGGGAGCTTAGGTTTTTGTAGCCTTTGCTGGCCAGAAAGACACACAAGCAGAGGCTGCAGTAGGTACTGAGGGGGCCAATCTAGTGTCTGCCCTGCTGGTCAGCAAAACATGGGCACTGGCTTTTAATGAGGCTTTAATTCTACAAGAGATTTGAAGAACGCTTATTGGAAATTTGACATGCAGAATTATTTTTTCCTTCTGGTGTACTACAGGGATGAAGCAGTTACAGAAAGCTGTGGAAAATTTCCCTTGGAAGCTATGAGACAGTTTTCTAAATTAGCCTTTAATTTGTTAATCAAAAACAAGAATTGATTGAAATTACTGGGAACCTAACTGGGGGATATAGCCAATGAAACAGGAAAAACAAAGCAAGATCTGTTTACATTCTTGCCAAATGTATTCCTTAGTTTGGAAATTTGGAGTTTGGGGGGTTTTTTGGTCTTTTTGTGATATTGATTTTGTTTGGGGAGGTTTTTTAACTGGGAAGCATTCTCATATTGTGGAAAGGGATTGGTCTTTATATTTTTGGAGGTGAGTGTGTTTACTGCTTTGTGGATATACAATTAATACAGTACGTGGGATCGAGAAGGCAAACTCCTAAGTTCATTGCAGCATCATTCACAATAGCCAAGATGTGGAAATAACCCAAGTGTCTGGTGCTGGATGAATGGACAAAGAAAATGTGGTATGAAGATGCAATGGAATAGTATTCAGCCCTAAGAAAGAAGGAAATCTTGCCGTTTGCCACAACGTGAATTGACCCAGAGAGCATCATGCTAAGTGAAATAAGCCAGACAGGGAAAGACAAGTGAATGAAAACTAAAAAAGCCAAACTTATAGAAACAGCAAGTAGAATGGTGGTTGCTGAAGGATGAGGGGCATGGAACATGCAAGACAAAGTATATAAGCTTTCAGTTTAAGATGAATAAGATCTGGGAATCTAGTGCACAGCTCTGCTGCTGCTGCTGCTAAGTCACTTCAGTTGTGTCCGACTCTGTGCGACCCCACAGACAGCAGCCTATTGGGCTCCACCATCCCTGGGATTCTCCAGGCAAGAACACTGGAGTGGGTTGCCATTTCCTTCTCCAATGCATGAAAGTGCAAAGTGAAAGTGAAGTCGCTCAGTCACGTCTGACTCAGCGACCCCATGGACTGCAGCCTACCAGGCTCCTCCATCTATGGGAGTTTCCAGGCAACAGTACTGGAGTGGGGTTCCATTGCCTTCTCCGAGTGCATAGCTCTCATTGACTCTNACGTCTGACTCAGCGACCCCATGGACTGCAGCCTACCAGGCTCCTCCATCTATGGGAGTTTCCAGGCAACAGTACTGGAGTGGGGTTCCATTGCCTTCTCCGAGTGCATAGCTCTCATTGACTCTAGTTAATAATATCGTACTGTATACTTGGGAGTTACTGAGAGAATAGAACTTTAATGTCCTTCCCATAACAACAACAAAAAAATTGTAATTTATAAGGTTCAGTTCAGCTCAGTTCAGTCACTCAGTCGTGTCTGACTCTTTGCGACCCCATGAATCGCAGCACGCCAGGCCTCCTGTTCATCACCATCTCTCGGAGTTCACTCAGACTCANACCTGAGAAATAAAACCCAATGTATATAGTACACTGCCTCAGAGAACAAAGCTCTAAACCTCAAAGCAAATATAAAACAGAAATGAAGTCATCAGCAAACGCCAGTGAAGATCATTCTTCAGTTACAACAGGTAGGTACAGAGGACTTGGTTAAGTCTGGATAGTAGAACTCTTTTAGTCTATAATTAGCCAGTTATAAGAGCTATCTGACTAGCCTCTTCGAACTGCTTGATGTAGTGGGTGCAATTTTTATGAACAAGCTTGAAAGCCTGTTCATCAGCCTATGTTCCCACATAATGTTTCAGGCTATTAAGCAACGAATTTATTAAGACCCACCGTCCATGTAGAAACATAGGTTATGAGATGCAACTAATGGACACCCCTTTCAAAGTAAGGAAGCAGAAAGGAACTTTATAGGGAAGATACTGGGTTGTCTATAGAATTTAAGAAGTTGAGCAACCAAGGCTTGGAGAGTACAGGAACTAAGGAGCTTCTAAGGTCTCATTCCAAAAGTCTGTGGACTATGATTGTTGGCCCTGCCATTGATAGCACTCAGTTCCTACATCAGCATGTTCTCAGCTTAAGTGGTCTGCAGAAACTGAGATGCTCACATCCCACTCCAGACCCCAGGTCAGAGAACCACACTCAATGGTTTTGAGTCAGGTGTCAACCCAGACCCGTAACTTTTGATGGGCCTCAGCCAAGAATCTAAAGGAGACCCTGCGCCAAATAAGTAAATACTAAAAGATATTAATCAAGATGATAAGATAATAAAATGTACTATTCTCCCAGGTTGAGAGGCATACCTTCCTAACAGTCTAGAAATCCAGACAAAAATTTACAAATTAGATTCCACAGGGTACTGGGCCCAGACGTAGGAGCACAGAGAGTGTTGGCTGCTAACATGCAGCCTTCTCCTACTCCTGGCTTGTGGATACCCCAGTCTGCATATCCATGTTCCAAGAGCAGCCTGCACAAATATTTGCCTCTCTTACCACTTGGGTCTGGAGCTGGCAAGTCTTATGTGGGCCCTGGAAGTGGGAAGGAGGCTGTTGGGGCATGGATTCTAAGGCTCTAGATTCCCAAAACTGTCCCTGGAAAGGGTACACTTTGAGGAGGATGGAGATACAGTTGGAGGGGAGCCAGAGCAAGACACCCAGGGCAAAGGATCCTCTCACCTAGCTACTAGGATGTAANAGTGGGAAGGAGGCTGTTTGGGCATGGATTCTAAGGCTCTAGATTCCCAAAACTGTCCCTGGAAAGGGTACACTTTGAGGAGGATGGAGATACAGTTGGAGGGGAGCCAGAGCAAGACACCCAGGGCAAAGGATCCTCTCACCTAGCTACTAGGATGTAATACTAGCTGTAATATCAGAAAATAGTATTACTTTGGTTACAGTTGGGTAATTATGGCTCATTTGATTGCAAAGCTAGTTGAACATGTCAAAGCCTAGAAAAGGAACATATATACATAAATACTTGGTTTACTGTATCCTAAACCAAAAGAGATCAACATTACCTATCAACATTACCATGCTGTCCAGGAAAGGCGAAAATAAAATGGTTACACTAACACAATAAATCCTAAACAACTTATTTTCTTACTTCTGAAGTAAAAACTGCTTATTCTTCTCCCAAAAATATCAGCAAAGGTTTCACTTTTAAAGGTCACGTAGACTGTCAGTACCAATCTTGTGGCTTTGTTCTGCAAGATTTTTATTTCTGCTCAGGAAAACAAAACACAACACCAGAACACAATTCAGGTTCAAAGTGTGCTAAGGTTTATTCCATTACTTTCCCCCTCTGGGCTCCTTAATAGGCACACCTGTGTGCAACTAAGATCTTCAGGACCTTACATGACTGATTCTCTACATGCAATTGTAATTTCCTATTTTCTGACCTCAATTTCCACTGCTGAAATTGAATAGTATGACACCAAGAGAATGAAAAAAATGACACAGGAACAGATCTCTCAAGAAACAGGATAAGTATCTCCAAATATTGGGACTGAAAAGATGGAAAATACAGTTTGTACAAGCTGTTTTGAAAATATTTTTAAAATTAAAAAGAAATCCTTTAAAATTAATCATACATACCCATGGTTTCTCACTGCCTAAATAATGAGTCCAAATTCATTAACATTGCTCTTCTTGCTTCTTTATAGCCTTGCATGTACACTTTTTCCTATGGTTCTGTTTTTATTTACCGCTCTTGTTTGAGAATCGTCAGCGGGGCCCCATTGCTACGGCAATGATTTTCAAGGATACAGGCAATAAAGTTTGAGTACGAGCTTTGGACTTCAGAAAGACCTGGACTTGAGTTCCAGTTATCCCACTGACAGGCTGATTCCAGACAAGTTATTTAACTTTTCTAGTCTCTAGTTTCCTCATCTGTAAAATGGGAGTAAGAGTGCCTATCAGATTGCAGTAGATATTAGATGAATTAATAGGGCACAGCCATAAGAATGAATAAATCCTTATGGCAGTGCCTGGAAAATGTGAACCCTTTCACAGGCAATTAATAAAATATATGTATCCTTTTATGCTCTGTGGTCCTCTGCCATCCCTAGAGACTCATCTCTTGCTGTTTCCAGTCTTAAAGCTTACGTTTCAGAACCACTGAACTACTTTGAGTTTTGCAAACATGCTAAATATGCCTTCTGTGTTGGATGGCAGATTCATGTTCTTCCCAGGCTGGAACACGACCTCTTCAGTTCTTCCCTTTGCCCAGGAACAAGTGACAGTTCCCTCCTTAGTGCTAGTTCTATATATACTTTCCTGCTATACTTTCTCAGTATAGAGGATTATAAGTCATTGCTTGGTGAGGAGAGTCACAGAAGTAAGCAAAATATTTCCAGAAAGTCCTCCAAAGTAAGGTGTTACCCATTCCCTCAGAAAAACAGGTCCAAGGAGACCTTGGGGATTGGTGACAGAGGGAAAAGACGGTCACTCCCTACAATGGAGGAAAGACAGTCTCTTCAATAAGAGTATTGGGAAAACTGGACAGATACTTGTAAAAAAATGAAATTAGAACATTCTTTAACATCATGAACTCAAAATGAATTAAAGACCTAAATGTAAGGCTGGGCACTGTAAAATTAGTAGATAAAAACATAGGCAGAATATTCTGACATAAATAGCAACAATATCTTTTTTGAGCTGTCTCCTAGAATAATGGAAATTTTTGTTTAATGTAAATTAAGCAACTGGGACCTAATTAAACTCAAAAACTTCTGCACAGCAAAGGAAATCATAAGTAAAAAGACAACCCACAGAATGGGAGAAAATAATCGCAAATGATGAGACTGACAAGGGATTAGCTTCCAAAATTTACAAACAGTTCATGTGGCTCCCTATCAAAATAACAAAAAACCCAATCAAAACATGGGTGGAAGATCTAAATAGACATTTATCTAAAAAAGACATATAGTTGGCCAAAAAGCATGTGAAAAGATGCTTAACATCCTTAATTAGAGAAATACAAATCAAAACTACAATGTGATATGACCTAACACCAGTGAGAATGGCCATAGTCCAAAAATCTACAAACAACAAATGCTGGATAGGGTGTGGAGAAAAGGGAACCCTCCTACACTGTTGGTGGGAATGTAAATTGGTACATCCACTGTGGAGAACAGTTTGGAGTTTCTTTAAAATGCTAAAACTAGAGCAACCATGTGACCTAGCAATCCCACTCCTGGGTATATATCTGGGGAAAAAGATGTTTCAAAAATACACATGCACTCCAAGGTTCATCAGAGCACTATTTACGATAGCCAAGACATGGAAGTGACCTATATGTCCGTCAACAGAGGAATGGATAAAGTAGATGTGGTACATATATACAATGGAATATTACTCAGCCATTAAAAAGACTGAAAGAATACCATTTGCAGCAACATGGATGAACCTGGAGATTATCATACTCAATAAAGTGAGTCAGACAAAGACAACTATCATATGATATCCCTTATATCAGGAATCTAAAAAAATTGATAGAAATGAACTTATAAAACAGAAACAGATTCACAGATTTAGAGAATGAATTTATGGTTACCAGCAGGGAAGGGTAGGAGATATGGATAGATTGGGAATTTAAGATTGACATGTACACACTGCTGTATTGAAAAAAGATAATCAATGAGGACTTACTGTATAGCACAGAGAATTCTGCTCAGTAATCTTTAATAATCCATAAGGTAAAAGGATTTGAAAAAGAATATATACATAACTAAATCACTTTGCTATACATCTAAAACTAATATACCATTGTTAATCAACTATGCTTTAATATAAAAATTTAAAAAAAAAAACCCAGAGGGTCACTCTTGCCAGTGGAGGGCCCTGGTAGTGGCCAGTAAAGCTGGGCAGAGGGAGACGTGACTTGGAGCCCTATAGCCTTAGAACCTGGACAGAAAGCTCCCCNTTGTTAATCAACTATGCTTTAATATAAAAATTAAAAAAAAAACCCAGAGGGTCACTCTTGCCAGTGGAGGGCCCTGGTAGTGGCCAGTAAAGCTGGGCAGAGGGAGACATGACTTGGAGCCCTATAGCCTTAGAACCTGGACAGAAAGCTCCCCTTGGCTCCTCCCTGTTATTGGTGATTAGAAGAAGGAAGCATCTGGGGTCAGTGGTCCAAAGAGAGGCAAGTCTTTGAAAAGCTTTTTACTTCAGAGCCCAGAACAGCAGCATGGTTGGGCTGGTGCCAGGGGCGGGGTGGGGCGGGGGGAGCACTGTACTACTCTGAGCAGGAATATGGGCTGCCTGGTGATAGGACTGTGAGGCTTGTCACTTATGACAGAGTGGCCCTGGGTGAAGCCCTGCTATTGGGGGCAGTGGCAGAAAGGGAAGGGCCAAGTTCAGGTTCATGTCCATCTCTGGCTGGAGAAGAATGGTTGAAGCTTGATTGTTTTGGAGTCCCCCAAATATTTCACTGGTTGGAATCTTAGGTCTGAGAGGTATTACTTATTGATAATCCAGAATGGCAAAGCCTGAGGAAGTACCTGCTGCACACAGTATTATAAATTATACAGTTACATGTCTGTATTCCCTTTCCTTTTAGACTGTGGGCTCCTTGAACTTAGATACGTGGTTATTACTGTCAACGGTGCCAAGCAGAGCATGGTCTACACAACATGTTCAATTAGACATTTAACTATCTGGAATCAGAAAAACCTATCAACTGTCACATAAAGAGGCTCTGGATTCACTGAACTTAACAATGGTTATTCCATCATAATATAGCCTAGTGGTTACCACCTTTTCACTACTAAAGACCTCCTTCAAGGAAATCATATTTTCCAAAATTTGGTCTACCAGACTGTGATTATTAGCAATCTGTTTCCTGTTAGATCTATTTAACTGCCAACTAAATGTTTTAAAGAGCAGAAACCAGCCATTTACCATGAGAAAATCATAATACACCATGAGTTAGTCAATTACCACACTTAACAGCCAAAAGAAGAATTTAAAACTTTAGCTTCTATAGTTTTTGACTGCTGCTGCTGCTGCTGCTAAGTCGCTTCAGTCATCTCCAACTCTGCGCGACCCCATAGGTGGCGGCCCACCAGGCTTCGCAGTCCCTGGGATTCTCCAGGCAAGAACACTGGAGTGGGTTGCCATTTCCTTCTCCAATGCACGAAAGTGAAAAGTGAAAGTGAAGTTGCTCGGTTGTGTTTGACTCTTCGCAGCCCCATGGACTTTAGCCTACCAGGCTCCTTCATCCATGGGATTCTCCAGGCAAGAGTACTGGAGTGGGGTGCCATTGTCTTCTCCAATAGTTTTTGACTAGGCATCTTAAAACACTGAAAGGTGATGGTGGATTTCCATTTCTGCTTTAACCACCTCTGAGAAAGGAAACACTGGTTCAGTGTACTGAGGAATGTATCCAGTGGCATGCAGCACCATTTCAGATCAGGAGTGAAGGCTTCATATTCAGTGATGCCACAGGTGGCTTAGGGCTGGGTTCTTTATACTTAGCTCTGGGAAGGAACTCAGTACTCCCCTAGTTGAACCCCTCAGTCCCCAAGTCTTCCCAAAACAGGCCAGTGTCCCCAAACTAATTAGTATCAGAGCTATAATCAGGACCAAGGTGTCCTAACTTCCAGCCTGTGGGAAAGAATCTGATGCCAACATCACCCAACTCTCTAATTTCTGCACAAACAACTATAGATAAATTTTAAAGCTGTGTAAGACTCTGGGTCCATCTTCACACTTCCTTTCATTTTACAAAAGGCAGGTTCAGGGAGGTCAGGTGACCAATCTGATGGAGAACCTCAGAGTTAGGAGTAAAAGTGGGATGCAATGTCTTCTCTGAATGAAGAAATGGAGCCAAAGTGAAAACAATGCCAGTTGTGGATGTGACTGGTGATGGAAGTAAAGTTTGATGCTGTAAAGAACAATACTGCATAGGAACTTGGAAACTGAGTTCCCTGAATTGAGGTAAACTGGAAGTGGTCAAACAGGAGATGGCAAGAGTGAAAACCAACATTTTAGGAATCAGTGAACTAAAACGGACTGGAATGGGCGAATTTAATTCAGATGACAATTATATACACTACTATGGGCACGAATTCCTTAGAAGAAATGGAGTAGCCCTCATAGACAACAAAAGAGTCTAAAATGTAGTACTTGGATGCAATCTCAAAAATGACCTAGTGATTTCCTTTCATTTTCATGGCAAACCATTCAATATCACAGTAATCCAAGTCTATGTCCCAACAAGTAATGCCAAAGAAGCTGAAATTGAATGGTTCAATGAAGATCTATAAGACCTTCTACAACTAACACCAAAAAAGTTATCCTTTTCATCACAGGGGCCTGGAATGTGAAAGTAGGAAGTCAAGAGATACCTGGAGTAACAGGCAAGTTTGGCCTTGGAATACAAAGTGAAGCAGGGCAAAGTCTAACAGAGTTTTGCCAAGAGAAAACACTGGTCATAGGCAAACATCCTCTTCCAATGACATAAGAGACGACTCTACACATGGACATCACCATATTATCAATTCTGAAATCAGACTGATTATATTCTTTGCAGCCAAAAATGAGAAGCTCTATGCAGTTAGCAAAAACAAGACCAGGGACTGACTGTGGCTCAGATCATGAATTCCTTATTGCCAAATTCAGACTTAAAATGAAAAAAGTAGATCATTCAGGTATGATCTAAATCAAATCCCTTATGATTATACAGTGGAAGTAATAAATAGATTCAAGGGATTAGATCTGATAGACAGAGCACCTGAAGAACTATGGATGGAGGTTTGTGACACTGTACAGGAGGCAGAGATCAAAACCATCCACAAGAAAAAGAAATGCAAAAAGGCAAAATGGTTGTCTGAGGAGGCCTTAGAAATTGCTGAGAAAAAAAGAGAAGTGAAAGGCAAAGGAGAAAAGCGAAGATACACCCATTTAGATGCAGAGTTCCAAAGAAGAGCAAGGAGAGATAGAAAGCCTTCCTCAGTAATCAATGCAAAGAAATAGAAGAAAACAACAGAATGGGAAAGTCTAGAGATCTCTTCAAGAAAATTAAAGATACCAAGAGACATTTGCCCATCATGCAAAGATGGGCACAATAAAGAACAGAAATGGTGTGGACCTAACAGAAGCAGAAGATATTAAGAAAAGGTGGCAAAAATACACAGACAAACTGTACAAAAGAGATCTTCAAGACCCAGATAACCACAGTGGTGTGATCACTCACCTAGAGCCAGACATCCTGGAATGTGAAGTCAAGTGGGCCTTAGGAAGCATCACTACAAAGCTAGTGGAGGTGATGGAATTCCAGTTGAGCTATTTCAAATTCTGGAAGATGATGCTGGGAAAGTGCTGCACTCAATATGTCAGCAAATTTGGAAAACTCAGCAGTGGCCTCAGGACTGGAAAAGGTCGGTTTTCATTCCAATCCCAAAGAAAGGCAATGCCAAAGAATGCTCAAACTACTGCACAATTGCACACATCTCACATGCTAGCAAAGTAATGCTCAAAATTCTCCAAGCAAGGCTTCAACAGTACATGAACTGTGAACTTCCAAATGTTCAAGCTGAATTTGGAAAAGGCAGAGGAACCAAAGATCAAATTGCCAACATCCATTGGATCATTGAAAAAACAAGAGAGTTCCAGTAAAACTTCTACCTCTGCTTTATTGACTATGCCTTTGACTGTGTGGATCACAATAAACTGTGGAAAATTCTGAAAGAGATGGGAACACTGAACCACCTTACCTGCCTCCTGAGAAATCTGTATGCAGGTCAGGAAGCAACAGTTAGAACTGGACATGGAACAACAGACTGGTTCCAAATCGGGAAAGGATCACATCAAGGCTGTACATTGTCACTGTTCTTAGTTAACTTATATGCAGAGTACATCAAGTGAAATGCTGGGCTGGATGAAGCACAAGCTGGAATCAAGATTGCTGGGAGAAATATCAATAACCTCAGATATGCAGATGATACCACGCTTATGGCAGAAAGTGAAGAGGAACTGAAGAGCCTCTTGACGAAAGTGAAAGAGGGAGTGAAAAATCTGGCTGAAAACTCAACAATCAGAAAATGAAGATCATCGCATCTGGTCCCATCACTTCATGGCAAATAGATGGGGAAACAATGGAAACAGTGATAGAATTTATTTCCTTGGGCCCCCAAATCACTGCAGATGATAACTGTAGCCATGAGATTAAAAGACACTTGCTCCTTGAAAGAAAAGCTATGACCAACCTAGACAACATATTAAAAAGCAGAGACATTACATTGCCAACAAATGTCCATCTAGTCAAAGCTATATTTTTTCTAGTAGTCATGTATGTTTGTGAGAGTTGGACCCTAAAGAAAATTGAGCGCCGACAAATTGATGTTTTTCAACTGTTGTATTGGAGAAGACTCTTGAGAGTCCTTGGATAGCAAGGGGATCAAGCCAGTTAATTTTAAAGGAAATCAGTCCTGAATATTCATTGGAAGGATTGATGCTGAAGCTGAAGCTCCTGTATTTTGCCACCTGATGCAAAGAACTGACTCACTGGAAAAGACTCTGATGCTTGGAAAGATTGAAGGCAGGAGGACAAGGGGAGGACAGAGGATGAGATGGTTGGGTGGCATCACTGACTCAATGGACATGAATTTGAGCAAGCACCAGGAGCTGGTGATGGACAGGAAAGCCTGGCATGCTTCAGTCCATGGATCACAAATAGTTGGCAATGACTGAACGACTGAAGTGAACTGACTCTCCATCCAGTTTCTTTTGGTTTATGAATCTGAAATTAGTTTATTCCCAATTAAAGATATGTCTCAGCTTTACATGATGGGATCATGGCCATTACTGAATGCCCAGCTCCCCGTGGCTGCCATAATGGACTGCTCACTCTTAAGAAGTGCTCCATGGAGGGTAGGCACCCTGTATAACAAGAAGAACAAGGCTGGTTCCAGCCTTCCAAGCTGCTGGGAAGACACCAGCTTCTCAAGTAACCACCTATCTAGCTAGTCCTTGCTATGAGGAAAAGGCAGTTGTTCCATAGTACTGACATGGCACTATTCTGCAGACATACAGGAAGTTCTGCAGTATTTGAATTGACTTGGCACTGTGTGGGCTTTCCTGCTGGCTCAGATGGTAAAGAGTGCCTGCAATGTGGGGGGCCTGGATTCGATCCCTGGGTCAGGAAGATCCCCTGGAGAAGGAAATGGCAACCCACTCCAGTACTCTTGCCTGGGAAATCCCATGGATAGAGGATCCCGGCAGGCTACAGTCTATAGGTCACAAAGAGTTGGGCACGCCTGAGTGAATTCACTTTCTCTTTTCTGGCTATGCACATGGATTTTTTTTTTTTTCACATATACACATATTATCAAAGTCATCCAAAGAGGAGAAGACTTCTCACAGAAGACTGAATGGGTACATGTATTACTAACATTGGTAATCTAGTTTAAAAGTCTTCATTTAAGAAGCTTCTCCCCTGCAAAGTTTGAATTTATTAATTCCATGGAACTGGAATAGAAAATGTTAACCCACTCCAGTATTCTTGCCTGGGAAATCCTATGGATAGTGGTGCCTGGAGGGTAGAGAAGCTTAGTGGACTGCAGTCCATGGGGCTGCAAAGAATTGGACACCACTGAGCACACACACATACAAGAACAGGAAATGGCTTTTGTTGCCACATATTGGTAAAATAGTTTCTCAAAGTAATTTCAACAGCCTCAAATGAATTAATCTATATTCTCTATTCACAACAGTTCCTAGAGCCATAAAAATGAATTTACACCCCAAAAAAGGCTTTGGCATCACAGTTCCTCATCTGTTGTCCATTAGTTACACACACACAGGCAATTCTGAAGTGCTTTGCTAGTGTGAAAGAACTGCTTCAATTAAAATGAGTTAAACAATGTCTCTAATTATAACAGGAATTACATTTGACCTTTAACATGAGGTGGAATTGAGTCCACTTTATGCAGATTTTTTTTTCAATAGGTACCACACCATCTGTGATTGCCTGGTTGAATCCATAGATGTGGGACCAGGAATCTGGAGGGCAAGCAGTAAAGTTATATGCAAAGTCTTGACTGGGTGGGCCCTTTACCCCTATATTGTTGAAGGATCAATTGTATTTTTATTGGGTTGGCCTAAAAGTTCATTCAGGTTTTCCTATAATATCTTACCACCATTCTTCCCACTAGAGTAATAGCTCCTCAGGCTGCGGCCATGGGGTCACTGAGGGTCAGACACTACTGAGCGACTTCCCTTTCACTTTTCACTTTCATACATTGGAGAAGGAAATGGCAACCCACTCCAGTGTTCTTGCCTGGAGAAACCCAGGGATGGGGGAGCCTGGTGGGTTGCTGTCTATGGGATCACATAGAGTCGGACACGGCTGAAGTGACTTAGCAGCAGTTACTTAGTATTTAAAAATAATATATTACAGCGAAAAATAGCATATCCCACTGAAGCAATGTTCTATTAGGAGAAATGGATACCTGTTGGAAGGTATGATATTGACTTACTTCAGAAGTCCTTCCAGAGATTTAGGATTACAAAATCT
The DNA here is from genome assembly GCA_006410735.1 of Raphicerus campestris. Classification (NCBI taxonomy): domain Eukaryota; kingdom Metazoa; phylum Chordata; class Mammalia; order Artiodactyla; family Bovidae; genus Raphicerus; species Raphicerus campestris. The sequence goes on along the minus strand of SJYW01006317.1, from coordinate 67,400 downwards.
CCCATTATTCAGTCATTCAGAAGACATTTCTAAGTGCCTCCTTGGCACCAACAATACAACATGTTTTAAGTAGGCAACAATGAAGCACATAATTTAGAAAGAAAACTGACATGCAAATACACAATGACATAATGATATGTTTGTGGAAGTGGAGTGCCATGGGAGCACCCGAATCTTTCTGAAAGGAAAGTTTCATAACAGAGGCAGTGTTTGAGCTGAGGCTAGAACAACAGGTAACTGCTCCTTTGTAGGTAGATGGCGAGGAGAAGCTATAGGTTAGGGAGGTCATGGAGGAAGGAGCACTTCAATGTTCGTGGAAGGATGTGCTGGAGGTGGGTCCTGTCCTGGAAAACAAGTGCGGTGAAGGTGAGGTGAAAGTCGCTCAGTCACGTCTGACTCTTTGTGACCCCATGGACTATACAGTCCATGGAATTCTCCAGGCCAGAATACTAAAGTGGGTAGCCGTTTCCTTCTCCAGGGAAAACCAGTGCAGATGTCAATAAGCTTTCTTTCCCCATTAGACAAAGATATATTGCCAAAGTCATCTAGAAAATCACCTAGGAAAGATGCTCTGAATTATGACCTCACTTATTCCAGTGCTAATTGCAAATTGACAGTTCACAGTATCACAATTTTAAATAAGTGCATTTATTACTAGAGGCTGAAAGTAGTCCCCAACAAGAGAATTGTTCTAAGTGTGGCAGTATCATATAACTGTAAAGAAACAACTCATTATTGTTTCAGAATTTTCTATTTAGTGGATAAACTCCCAGAAACATACCACATACTGAAACTGAATCAAGAAGAAAAAGAATATCTGAACAAATTCATTACTAGTAAGGAAGTAATCAAACACTTTCTAACAAATGAAAGTCTAGAACCAGATGGCTTCACTGGTGAATTCTACCAAACATTTAAGAAGAATTAATACCAACTATCCTAACACTTCTCCAAAAATAGAAGGATGGAATATTTTCAAACTCATTTCAAGAGGCCAGCATTACTCTGATACTACTACCAGACAAGGGTGCCACAGGAAGAGAAAATTAGAAGCCAAAATCCCTGCTGTTGGGCTTCCTGGTGGCTCAGATGGTAAAGAATCCACCTGCAATGCAGGGGACCCAGGTTTGATCCCTGGGTCAGGAAGATGCCCTGGAAAAGGGAATGGCAACCCACTCCAATATTCTGGTCTAGAGAATCTCACGGACAGAGGAGCCTGGTAGGCTAAAGTCCACGGGGTCACAAAAGAGTCAGACATAACTTAGTGACTAAACAACATCCCTGATGAACACAGATGCAAAATTACTCAACCAAGTATTAGTGAACTACATTCAAACAACATACTGAAAGAATCATACATCATGATAAAGTAGGATTTATTCCAAAGATACAAAGATGCTTTAAGATCCACAAATCAATGTGATATACATTAATGTGATAATGTGATATCCACATAATCCTTATAAAATAAGCATTAAAAATGATATGCTCAGTAAATGCAGAAAGAGCATGTGATAAAATTCAACATCTATTATGATAAGAACTCTCAACAAAGTGGATACACAGGGAATATACCTCAACACAATAAAGGCCATATATGATTAATTCATAGCTAACCTCACACCCAACAGTAAAAAAAATTTCCTCTAAGATCAGGAAAATAACTGGGAGGTCCACTCTGCTACACTGATTCAACATCATTTCTGGAGTCTTAGCCAGAGCACTTAGCCAAAATTAATTAATTAAAAAAGAAATTCAGTAGGAAATGAGCTAAAATTGTCACTATTTACAAATAACATGATATTAAAACTGTTGGAATTAATAAAAATCAGTAAAGATGCATGTTACAAAATCAATATGCAAAAATGTGTTGTGTTTCTATACCACTAACAACAAACCATCAGAAAGAAAAATTAGGAAAACAATCCCACTGACAAGTACATCAAAAAGAATACCTAGGAATAAATTTAATCAAAGGGGTGGAAGACCTGTACACTGAAAACTGTAAGACACCGATGAAAGAACTTTAAGACACAAATGAATGGACACATATTCCATGTCCATAGATTGAAACAATTATTATTAAAATGTTCACACTATCCAAAGTAATCTACAGACGATCCTAAAATTTGTGTGGAACCACCAAAGACTCCCACTAACTAAAGCAGTTTTCAGAGACAGCAAAGCATCATGTCATGTATTACAAGATTATATTAATTTACAACAAAGGAGCCAAGACTATGTAATGAGGAAGACAGTCTCTTTAGTAAATGATCTAGGGAAAACTGGACAGCTGCATGCAAAAGAATGAAACTAGGCCACTGTCTTACAATGGACACAAAAACAAGCTCAACACGGATTAAAGACTTGAATGTAAGATGTGAAAACATAAAATTCCTAAANTGCCTGCAATGTGGGGGGCCTGGATTCGATCCCTGGGTCAGGAAGATCCCCTGGAGAAGGAAATGGCAACCCACTCCAGTACTCTTGCCTGGGAAATCCCATGGATAGAGGATCCCGGCAGGCTACAGTCTATAGGTCACAAAGAGTCGGGCACGCCTGAGTGAATTCACTTTCTCTTTTCTGGCTATGCACATGGATTTTTTTTTTTTTCACATATACACATATTATCAAAGTCATCCAAAGAGGAGAAGACTTCTCACAGAAGACTGAATGGGTACATGTATTACTAACATTGGTAATCTAGTTTAAAAGTCTTCATTTAAGAAGCTTCTCCCCTGCAAAGTTTGAATTTATTAATTCCATGGAACTGGAATAGAAAATGTTAACCCACTCCAGTATTCTTGCCTGGGAAATCCTATGGATAGTGGTGCCTGGAGGGTAGAGAAGCTTAGTGGACTGCAGTCCATGGGGCTGCAAAGAATTGGACACCACTGAGCACACACACATACAAGAACAGGAAATGGCTTTTGTTGCCACATATTGGTAAAATAGTTTCTCAAAGTAATTTCAACAGCCTCAAATGAATTAATCTATATTCTCTATTCACAACAGTTCCTAGAGCCATAAAAATGAATTTACACCCCAAAAAAGGCTTTGGCATCACAGTTCCTCATCTGTTGTCCATTAGTTACACACACATAGGCAATTCTGAAGTGCTTTGCTAGTGTGAAAGAACTGCTTCGATTAAAATGAGTTAAACAATGTCTCTAATTATAACAGGAATTACATTTGACCTTTAACATGAGGTGGAATTGAGTCCACTTTATGCAGATTTTTTTTTCAATAGGTACCACACCATCTGTGATTGCCTGGTTGAATCCATAGATGTGGGACCAGGAATCTGGAGGGCAAGCAGTAAAGTTATATGCAAAGTCTTGACTGGGTGGGCCCTTTACCCCTATATTGTTGAAGGATCAATTGTATTTTTATTGGGTTGGCCTAAAAGTTCATTCAGGTTTTCCTATAATATCTTACCACCATTCTTCCCACTAGAGTAATAGCTCCTCAGGCTGCGGCCATGGGGTCACTGAGGGTCAGACACTACTGAGCGACTTCCCTTTCACTTTTCACTTTCATACATTGGAGAAGGAAATGGCAACCCACTCCAGTGTTCTTGCCTGGAGAAACCCAGGGATGGGGGAGCCTGGTGGGTTGCTGTCTATGGGATCACACAGAGTCGGACACGGCTGAAGTGACTTAGCAGCAGTTACTTAGTATTTAAAAATAATATATTACAGCGAAAAATAGCATATCCCACTGAAACAATGTTCTATTAGGAGAAATGGATACCTGTTGGAAGGTATGATATTGACTTACTTCAGAAGTCCTTCCAGAGATTTAGGATTACAAAATCTCCCATTATTCAGTCATTCAGAAGACATTTCTAAGTGCCTCCTTGGCACCAACAATACAACATGTTTTAAGTAGGCAACAATGAAGCACATAATTTAGAAAGAAAACTGACGTGCAAATACACAATGACATAATGATATGTTTGTGGAAGTGGAGTACCATGGGAGCACCCGAATCTTTCTGAAAGGAAAGTTTCATAACAGAGGCAGTGTTTGAGCTGAGGCTAGAACAACAGGTAACTGCTCCTTTGTAGGTAGATGGCGAGGAGAAGCTATAGGTTAGGGAGGTCATGGAGGAAGGAGCACTTCAATGTTCGTGGAAGGATGCGCTGGAGGTGGGTCCTGTCCTGGAAAACAAGTGCGGTGAAGGTGAAGTGAAAGTTGCTCAGTCGTGTCTGACTCTTTGTGACCCCATGGACTATACAGTCCATGGAACTCTCCAGGCCAGAATACTAAAGTGGGTAGCCGTTTCCTTCTCCAGGGAAAACGAGTGCAGATGTCAATAAGCTTTCTTTCCCCATTAGACAAAGATATATTGCCAAAGTCATCTAGAAAATCACCTAGGAAAGATGCTCTGAATTATGACCTCACTTATTCCAGTGCTAATTGCAAATTGACAGTTCACAGTATCACAATTTTAAATAAGTGCATTTATTACTAGAGGCTGAAAGTAGTCCCCAACAAGAGAATTGTTCTAAGTGTGGCAGTATCATATAACTGTAAAGAAACAACTCATTATTGTTTCAGAATTTTCTATTTAGTGGATAAACTCCCAGAAACATACCACATACTGAAACTGAATCAAGAAGAAAAAGAATATCTGAACAAATTCATTACTAGTAAGGAAGTAATCAAACACTTTCTAACAAATGAAAGTCTAGAACCAGATGGCTTCACTGGTGAATTCTACCAAACATTTAAGAAGAATTAATACCAACTATCCTAACACTTCTCCAAAAATAGAAGGATGGAATATTTTCAAACTCATTTCAAGAGGCCAGCATTACTCTGATACTACTACCAGACAAGGGTGCCACAGGAAGAGAAAATTAGAAGCCAAAATCCCTGCTGTTGGGCTTCCTGGTGGCTCAGATGGTAAAGAATCCACCTGCAATGCAGGGGACCCAGGTTTGATCCCTGGGTCAGGAAGATGCCCTGGAAAAGGGAATGGCAACCCACTCCAATATTCTGGTCTAGAGAATCTCACGGACAGAGGAGCCTGGTAGGCTAAAGTCCACGGGGTCACAAAAGAGTCGGACATGACTTAGTGACTAAACAACATCCCTGATGAACACAGATGCAAAATTACTCAACCAAGTATTAGTGAACTACATTCAAACAACATACTGAAAGAATCATACATCATGATAAAGTAGGATTTATTCCAAAGATACAAAGATGCTTTAAGATCCACAAATCAATGTGATATACATTAATGTGATAATGTGATATCCACATAATCCTTATAAAATAAGCATTAAAAATGATATGCTCAGTAAATGCAGAAAGAGCATGTGATAAAATTCAACATCTATTATGATAAGAACTCTCAACAAAGTGGATACACAGGGAATATACCTCAACACAATAAAGGCCATATATGATTAATTCATAGCTAACCTCACACCCAACAGTAAAAAAAATTTCCTCTAAGATCAGGAAAATAACTGGGAGGTCCACTCTGCTACACTGATTCAACATCATTTCTGGAGTCTTAGCCAGAGCACTTAGCCAAAATTAATTAATTAAAAAAGAAATTCAGTAGGAAATGAGCTAAAATTGTCACTATTTACAAATAACATGATATTAAAACTGTTGGAATTAATAAAAATCAGTAAAGATGCATGTTACAAAATCAATATGCAAAAATGTGTTGTGTTTCTATACCACTAACAACAAACCATCAGAAAGAAAAATTAGGAAAACAATCCCACTGACAAGTACATCAAAAAGAATACCTAGGAATAAATTTAATCAAAGGGGTGGAAGACCTGTACACTGAAAACTGTAAGACACCGATGAAAGAACTTTAAGACACAAATGAATGGACACATATTCCATGTCCATAGATTGAAACAATTATTATTAAAATGTTCACACTATCCAAAGTAATCTACAGACGATCCTAAAATTTGTGTGGAACCACCAAAGACTCCCACTAACTAAAGCAGTTTTCAGAGACAGCAAAGCATCATGTCATGTATTACAAGATTATATTAATTTACAACAAAGGAGCCAAGACTATGTAATGAGGAAGACAGTCTCTTTAGTAAATGATCTAGGGAAAACTGGACAGCTGCATGCAAAAGAATGAAACTAGGCCACTGTCTTACAATGGACACAAAAACAAGCTCAACACGGATTAAAGACTTGAATGTAAGATGTGAAAACATAAAATTCCTAAAGAAAACATAGGTGATAAACTCCTTGACATTGGCCTCAGTGATGATATTTTTTGGATTTGACATCAAAAGCAAAGGCAACAAAAGCAAAAATAAACTTGTGGGAATACATCAAACTAAAAAATTGGGGGCACTGCAAAGGAAACCATTCATAAAATGAAAAGGCAACTTATTGAATCGGAGAAAATATTTGCAAATAGCATATCTGATAAGGGATTTATATTTAAAATTGATAAAAAAAATACATGTAAGTCAATAGCAGGAAAACAAGTAATTCAATTAAAACATAAGCAGAGGATCTCAATAGACATCTTCCCAAAGAAGACAGCTGGCCAGTAGGTAAATGAAGTAGTCCTCAATACCACTAATCATCAGGGAAATGCAAGTCATGATCACCATGACCTATCCCTTGATACCTGTTAGGATGTTTATTGTCAAAACAACAAGAAATAAGTTTTGGTGAGGATGCAGAGAAAATTGAACTCCTGTACCCTGTTGATGGGGATGTAAATTGGTACAGCTACTGTGAAAAACAGTATGGACTTTCCTCAAAAAACTAGAACTACCATATGATTAGCAATTCCACTTCTGAGGATTTATCCAAAGGTAAACACTAACTCCAAAAATAAAAGAGAGAGGCACCCCCGTGTTTGTTTACTGCAGCACTGTTTACAATAGCCAATACAGAGAAGCAACCTAAGTATCCACCAATGGCTAAATGGATAAAGAAAATATACAAAGATAAAATAGAATATTGTTTTCAGCCATAAAAGAAGGGAATCTTGCCATTTGTGACAACTTGGATGGACTTTGATGACTTTATGCTAGTGCATTAAGTCTGAGAAGTCAGACAAATAGTGTGTGTGTGTATATATGGTCTCACTTCTATGTGTAATCTAAGCCCCCAAACAAACAAAATAATAAGCTCACAGATACAGAGAACAGGCTGGTGGTTGCCAGAGGTGGAGGGGTAGAGGTATGGGGTGAGTAAAATGGGTGAAGCTCTTCAAAAGAGACAAATTTCCAATTTAAACAAGTCTGGATGCTTACAAATAGCTGTGAAAAGAGAAGTGAAAAGCAAAGGAAAAAAGGAATGATATACCCATTTGAATGCAGAGTTCCAAAAAATAGCAAGGAGAGATAAGAAATCCTTCCTTGGTGATCAGTGCAAAAAATAGAGGAAAACAATAGAATGGTAAAGAGTAGAGATCTCTTCAAGAAAATTAAAGATATCAAGGGAACATTTCATGCAAAGATGGGCTCAATAAAGGACAGAAATGGTATGGACCTAACAGAAGCAGAAGATATTAAGAAGAGGTGGCAAAAATACACAGAAGAACTGTACAAAAAAGATCTTCATGACTTGGATAATCACGAAGGTGTGATCACTCACATTCACTTAGAGCCAGACATCCTGGAATGTGAAGTAAGGTGGACCTTAGGAAACATCACTACGAACAAAGCTAGTGGAGGTGATGGAATTCCAGTTGAGCTATTTCAAATCCTAAAAGATGATGCTGGGAAATTGCTGCACTCAATATGTTAGCAAATGTGGAAGACTCAGCAGTAGCCACAGGACTGGAAAAGGTCAGTTTTCATTCCAGTCCCAAAGAAAGGTAATACCAAAGAATGCTCAAACTACCACACAATTGCAATCATCTCACGTGCTAGTAAAGTAATGCTCAAAATTCTCCAAGCCAGGCTTCAGCAATACGTGAACCATGCACTTCAAGATGTTCAAGCTGGATTTAGAAAAGGCAGAGGAACCAGAGATCAAATTGCCAACAGACATTGGATCATCGAAAAAGCAAGAGAATTCCAGTAAAACATCTACTTCTGCTTTATTGACTATGCCAAAGCCTTTGACTGTGTGAATCACAATAAACTGTGGAAAATTCTGAAAGTTATGGGAATACCAGACCACCTGACCTGCCTCTTGAGAAATCTGTATTCAGGTCAGGAAGCAACAGTTAGAACTGGACATAGAACAACAGACTGGTTCAAAACTGGGAAAGGAGTACGTCAAGGCTGTATATTGTCACCCTGCTTATTTAACTTACATGCAGAGTACATCATGAGAAACGCTGGACTGGAGGAAGCACAAGCTGGAATCAAGACTGCCAGGAGAAATATCAATAACCTCAGATATGCAGATGACACCACCCTTATGGCAGAAAGAGAAGAGGAACGAAAAGCCTCTTGATGAAAGTGAAAGAGGAGACTGAAAAAGTCGACTTAAAGCTCAACATTCAGAAAACTAACATTATAGCATCTGGCCCCATCACTTCATGGGAAATAGATGGGGAAACAGTGGCTGACTTTATTTTTCTGGGCTCCAAAATCACTGCAGATGGTGATTGTAGCCATGAAATTAAAAGACGCTTACTCCTTGGGAGGAAAGTTATGACCATCTTAGATAGCATATTAAAAAGCAGAGACATTACTTTGCCAACAAAGGTCCATCTAGTCAAGGCTATGGTTTTTCCAGTGGTCATGTATGGATGTGAGAGTTGCACTGTGAAGAAAGCTGAGTGCCAAAGAATTGATGCTTTTGAATTGTGATGCTGAAGAAGATTCTTAAGAGTCCGTTGGATTGCAAGGAAATCTAATCAGTGCATCCTAAAGGAGATCAGTCCTGGGTATTCGTTCGAAGGACTGATGCTGAAGCTGAAACTCCAATACTTTGGCCACCTGATGGGAAGCTGACTCATTTGAAAAGACCCTGGTGCTGGGAAAGATTGAGGGAAGGAGGAGAAGTGGACAATAGAGGATGAGATGGTTGGATGGCATCACGGACACAACGGACATGGGTTTGGGTGGACTCCGGGAGTTGGTGATGGACATGGATGCATGTGGCAGTTCATGGGGTCTCCAAGAGTTGGACACAACTGAGCAACTGAACTGAACTGAACTGATGGTATAATGCACAGCATGGTGACCATAGTTAATATTATATAGTACATTTGAAAGTTGCTAAGAGAATAGATTTAACAAGTCCTCATCACAAGAAAAAATTTATTAACTCTGTGGTAATGGATGTTAATTTAACTAGACTTACTCTTATCATTTCACAATATATACAAATAGCAAATCACTATGTTATATGCCTAAAACTAATATAATGTTATATGTCAATTATCTCAATAAAAAAACATCACCCTTGAATGAAAAAAATAATTTACCTATTCTGTATACATAAACACAAACTCACATATGTTTCACCATCTTTGTTTTATAGTCCAAGATGATGGCTCAGGAAATATCAGTTTTATTTGGGGAGGAAAAACAGTATTTTTCTATATGTTCATGTGAGTTCTTAGTCTTACTAGTGATTGCAGTTGATGTAGGGCCCAGAATTGTTTTAAAAAATGAAGTATTGGCTGGCCAGCCTTGAAAGCTATCAGCTCAGTCTTGCTTACAGCCCACAAATGTGTTCAGCTCATATTAGGGGCTCATTAAATATTTTTTGGAATTAAAACCTGCCTGTACATTACATTTATCTTTCAGTTGTGTGTTAATCTTGTACCTTCTCCCTGATCCTGGGCTCTGGGTCCCCCTGACAACATTTTGTCTTCTCTTGTTAGGCCCCACTCCCCACCTCAACACTGTAGCTCACTCAGCAGGAGGTGCTGTTCACAAAGGCCCTTCTCAGTGGTGCCATATTACTGTATACATCTGTCCAAAACTAGCAGACACGCTATGTTTTGGCTTCTTCATGTCAGCCAGTGTTCCATAGGGTTCATTGGTGATGCTAATAGAAATGATTCAGACTCAGGCTGAGATGCCTCAAGTATAAAAATACATGAAACAAGATAGAATGTTGCTGTCTCCCTATATGTCTTCATTCTGGCCTCTTATTTTATATAAATGTGGTACCAGCTTTGCCAGCTCACTAAAGAACATGATGTCCTTGAATCTGAAGCCCACTAGTGTGTACTTTGCTGCAGAATCAGGAGGTTTTGGAAAAGGCTTTCAGTTTTTGATTGTTAAGAAAACAATTTGACATCAGATCTTTGTATAGCCTAAAATATTACCTTGGCTTTTTCCTGCTGTGGTCTTCAAATATTTTTGCTTACTTTCTCCTCACATGTTTTAAAGTTGTCATCTAATATATTCACAAGTTTAAATAGCTACAATGGATATAGTTTTAGTGTATCATAAATATTGACATTTTAAAAAAATACATCACATTTAAAAATGTATCTAAAGGAATCTAAGTATCATATAACAATGGGAAATTTAATATTCTTTTCCCTCTTTGAACTCATTTTAATTCCAATTCTACTATAAAACACTCTTCTTTGTGTGCATGCTAAGTCACTTCAGTCGTGCCCAACTCTTTTTGACCTTATGGATTTTAGCACACCAGGCTCCTCCATGGGATTCTGTAGGCAAGAATACTGGAGTGGGTTGATGTGCCGTCCTCCAGGGGATCTTCCCTACCCAGGGATCGAACCTGCATCTCTTATGTCTCCTGCATTGGCAGGCTTGTTCTTTACCACTAGCACCACCTGGGAAGCCCATAAAATGTTCTTTGGTTACCTGCAAATCATGTAGATTACCCTTTCACAGTTCCATGAAACCCAAAGCAGTTGATTTTCTATTTTTCCCCCATCTTAGTAAATGATATCACTATTTAGGCAGGTCCTCATGCCAGTAACTTCAAAGTCATCCTTTCTTTTGTCTTCCTTACTCATCCTATCCATCATCAAGTCTTTTTCACCCCACCTCCAGTGTCCAGAGTNTAGAGATCTCTTCAAGAAAATTAGAGATATCAAGGGAACATTTCATGCAAAGATGGGCTCAATAAAGGACAGAAATGGTATGGACCTAACAGAAGCAGAAGATATTAAGAAGAGGTGGCAAAAATACACAGAAGAATTGTACAAAAAAGATCTTCATGACTTGGATAATCATGAAGGTGTGATCACTCACATTCACTTAGAGCCAGACATCCTGGAATGTGAAGTAAGGTGGACCTTAGGAAACATCACTACGAACAAAGCTAGTGGAGGTGATGGAATTCCAGTTGAGCTATTTCAAATCCTAAAAGATGATGCTGGGAAATTGCTGCACTCAATATGTTAGCAAATGTGGAAGACTCAGCAGTAGCCACAGGACTGGAAAAGGTCAGTTTTCATTCCAGTCCCAAAGAAAGGTAATACCAAAGAATGCTCAAACTACCACACAATTGCAATCATCTCACGTGCTAGTAAAGTAATGCTCAAAATTCTCCAAGCCAGGCTTCAGCAATACGTGAACCATGCACTTCAAGATGTTCAAGCTGGATTTAGAAAAGGCAAAGGAACCAGAGATCAAATTGCCAATATACACTGGATCATCGAAAAAGCAAGAGAATTCCAGTAAAACATCTACTTCTGCTTTATTGACTATGCCAAAGCCTTTGACTGTGTGAATCACAATAAACTGTGGAAAATTCTGAAAGTTATGGGAATACCAGACCACCTGACCTGCCTCTTGAGAAATCTGTATTCAGGTCAGGAAGCAACAGTTAGAACTGGACATAGAACAACAGACTGGTTCAAAACTGGGAAAGGAGTACGTCAAGGCTGTATATTGTCACCCTGCTTATTTAACTTACATGCAGAGTACATCATGAGAAACGCTGGACTGGAGGAAGCACAAGCTGGAATCAAGACTGCCAGGAGAAATATCAATAACCTCAGATATGCAGATGACACCACCCTTATGGCAGAAAGAGAAGAGGAACGAAAAGCCTCTTGATGAAAGTGAAAGAGGAGACTGAAAAAGTCGACTTAAAGCTCAACATTCAGAAAACTAACATTATAGCATCTGGCCCCATCACTTCATGGGAAATAGATGGGGAAACAGTGGCTGACTTTATTTTTCTGGGCTCCAAAATCACTGCAGATGGTGATTGTAGCCATGAAATTAAAAGACGCTTACTCCTTGGGAGGAAAGTTATGACCATCTTAGATAGCATATTAAAAAGCAGAGACATTACTTTGCCAACAAAGGTCCATCTAGTCAAGGCTATGGTTTTTCCAGTGGTCATGTATGGATGTGAGAGTTGCACTGTGAAGAAAGCTGAGTGCCAAAGAATTGATGCTTTTGAATTATGATGCTGAAGAAGATTCTTAAGAGTCCGTTGGATTGCAAGGAAATCTAATCAGTGCATCCTAAAGGAGATCAGTCCTGGGTATTCGTTCGAAGGACTGATGCTGAAGCTGAAACTCCAATACTTTGGCCACCTGATGGGAAGCTGACTCATTTGAAAAGACCCTGGTGCTGGGAAAGATTGAGGGAAGGAGGAGAAGTGGACAATAGAGGATGAGATGGTTGGATGGCATCACGGACACAACGGACATGGGTTTGGGTGGACTCCGGGAGTTGGTGATGGACATGGATGCATGTGGCAGTTCATGGGGTCTCCAAGAGTTGGACACAACTGAGCAACTGAACTGAACTGAACTGATGGTATAATGCACAGCATGGTGACCATAGTTAATATTATATAGTACATTTGAAAGTTGCTAAGAGAATAGATTTAACAAGTTCTCATCACAAGAAAAAATTTATTAACTCTGTGGTAATGGATGTTAATTTAACTAGACTTACTCTTATCATTTCACAATATATACAAATAGCAAATCACTATGTTATATGCCTAAAACTAATATAATGTTATATGTCAATTATCTCAATAAAAAAACATCACCCTTGAATGAAAAAAATAATTTACCTATTCTGTATACATAAACACAAACTCACATATGTTTCACCATCTTTGTTTTATAGTCCAAGATGATGGCTCAGGAAATATCAGTTTTATTTGGGGAGGAAAAACAGTATTTTTCTATATGTTCATGTGAGTTCTTAGTCTTACTAGTGATTGCAGTTGATGTAGGGCCCAGAATTGTTTTAAAAAATGAAGTATTGGCTGGCCAGCCTTGAAAGCTATCAGCTCAGTCTTGCTTACAGCCCACAAATGTGTTCAGCTCATATTAGGGGCTCATTAAATATTTTTTGGAATTAAAACCTGCCTGTACATTACATTTATCTTTCAGTTGTGTGTTAATCTTGNCCTTGAAAGCTATCAGCTCAGTTTTGCTTACAGCCCACAAATGTGTTCAGCTCATATTAGGGGCTCATTAAATATTTTTTGGAATTAAAACCTGCCTGTACATTACATTTATCTTTCAGTTGTGTGTTAATCTTGTACCTTCTCCCTGATCCTGGGCTCTGGGTCCCCCTGACAACATTTTGTCTTCTCTTGTTAGGCCCCACTCCCCACCTCAACACTGTAGCTCACTCAGCAGGAGGTGCTGTTCACAAAGGCCCTTCTCAGTGGTGCCATATTACTGTATACATCTGTCCAAAACTAGCAGACACGCTATGTTTTGGCTTCTTCATGTCAGCCAGTGTTCCATAGGGTTCATTGGTGATGCTAATAGAAATGATTCAGACTCAGGCTGAGATGCCTCAAGTATAAAAATACATGAAACAAGATAGAATGTTGCTGTCTCCCTATATGTCTTCATTCTGGCCTCTTATTTTATATAAATGTGGTACCAGCTTTGCCAGCTCACTAAAGAACATGATGTCCTTGAATCTGAAGCCCACTAGTGTGTACTTTGCTGCAGAATCAGGAGGTTTTGGAAAAGGCTTTCAGTTTTTGATTGTTAAGAAAACAATTTGACATCAGATCTTTGTATAGCCTAAAATATTACCTTGGCTTTTTCCTGCTGTGGTCTTCAAATATTTTTGCTTACTTTCTCCTCACATGTTTTAAAGTTGTCATCTAATATATTCACAAGTTTAAATAGCTACAATGGATATAGTTTTAGTGTATCATAAATATTGACATTTTAAAAAAATACATCACATTTAAAAATGTATCTAAAGGAATCTAAGTATCATATAACAATGGGAAATTTAATATTCTTTTCCCTCTTTGAACTCATTTTAATTCCAATTCTACTATAAAACACTCTTCTTTGTGTGCATGCTAAGTCACTTCAGTCGTGCCCAACTCTTTTTGACCTTATGGATTTTAGCACACCAGGCTCCTCCATGGGATTCTGTAGGCAAGAATACTGGAGTGGGTTGATGTGCCGTCCTCCAGGGGATCTTCCCTACCCAGGGATCGAACCTGCATCTCTTATGTCTCCTGCATTGGCAGGCTTGTTCTTTACCACTAGCACCACCTGGGAAGCCCATAAAATGTTCTTTGGTTACCTGCAAATCATGTAGATTACCCTTTCACAGTTCCATGAAACCCAAAGCAGTTGATTTTCTATTTTTCCCCCATCTTAGTAAATGATATCACTATTTAGNCTTTACCACTAGCACCACCTGGGAAGCCCATAAAATGTTCTTTGGTTACCTGCAAATCATGTAGATTACCCTTTCACAGTTCCATGAAACCCAAAGCAGTTGATTTTCTATTTTTCCCCCATCTTAGTAAATGATATCACTATTTAGGCAGGTCCTCATGCCAGTAACTTCAAAGTCATCCTTTCTTTTGTCTTCCTTACTCATCCTATCCATCATCAAGTCTTTTTCACCCCACCTCCAGTGTCCAGAGTCATATTCATCTGAGTCCATCTAGTACCCCAGGGGTTTGCAGAACTTCTAAGATGTGGTTTGTCAGTGAGCTGAGGTCCAGAAAGAACATGTAGGGTCAAAAGCCTAAGCAATTTATATTTCATTTATAAAGCATCACAGCAAAAATGCTATTAAACTAGGTACCAACCAGTCTGAAGTCCTGTTCAGAACCCAATCAAGATGCTTTATTATAAGTCCCCCAAATGAGGTTTTGCTTTTAAAGCTGATGAAATATCAAATCAGAGGCTCTTTTGAACAAATACACCCTAACTGCCTTGCTTTCTTTAAGCTTATAGGATGCTTACGGCACTAGAAGGAAGGCATTATTCCTCTAAATTTAAAAGAAAAATCAAGTTTTTAGTAACAAAGTGAGTTTCAAAGGTGGTAGATTATAGCGAGTTAGGAGCAAATCTACAGTAACTAATAAGGCAACTAGGTGTGATTCACAGGTGTGGGTACATTGGACAGCTAATCAAATGTAGCCCAGGGAGAAATATAAAAATATGAATTGTGATATATAGCTTTTATTATGTTGAGGTATGTTCCTTCTATTCCTGCTTTCTGAAGAGTTTTTTTTAAATCATAAATGGATATTGAATTTTGTCAAAGGCTTTNATGAGTATTTGTTAAATGTTTTTCGTTTGCTAGGTTTTAGGTACACAAAACCCAATTAGACATGGACTCTAATCCTTCATTTATTCATTCATCAAATATTTATTGAGTCTTATTATGGGTCAGACCCTGTTCCAGACACTGAGACTATGTGGGAGGACAAGACAGACCAGGTCCCTGCTCTTTTGCTACCTACAGTCTAGGATGATGGGGAGAAGAGGGATAATAAATGATAAGTAAACAGGGCAGCTTCCTGGCGCTAGTGTAAGGAACCCGCCTGCCAACACAGGAGACATGAGACACAGGTACAATCCCTGGATTAGGAAGATCCCTTGGAGGAGGGCACGGCAAACCATTGCAGTATTCTTGCCTGGGAAATCCCATGGACAGAGGAGGCTGGCAGGCTACAGTCCATGGGGTTGCAAAGAGTCAGGACACGACTGACATGACTTAGAGCACATGCATGCAAACAAGGCCATTTCAGACAGTGATTAGTGCAGTAAAGAAGGTAAAACTAGAGGCCGTGATAGAATAACGGGGGGAGCGGGGAGAAACAGTAGTGCATCTCGAGATAAAATTTGAGCTCACATCTAAATGACACTGAGAAGCTAGACAGTCAAAGATCGGGAAGACGGACTTCTAGGCAGAGGAAACAGCAAGTGCAAAGACCTTTAGGAGAGTTTTTAAAAATCAGATTGGAAAGACAAGTGGAAGCTTCCTCCTTCCTCCCACCCTGCACCCCACCTCCTCTAGGTGTGCTCCATGAAACGGTAGAATCTGACCCATGTCTCATCCCTAGACCTAGAAATTGACCCACCAGGCCAGGGCTCTGTCAGGGTTTCAACACCTGCAGTAAGCTACAGATTTGATGTCATTTCATGAACATGAATAAATATTTGTTTGTATAAATTAAAAACTATCCACTTGTAATTTGTAAATATGCAGAAATATCCCTCCACGGGGAATGCAGATGTACTGAGAAATGTTTCTAGTTTGCATGGAATGATTCTAGAATCAAACCATATACGAACCACTGTTTATAACCAAGGAAACTAAGCTTGAACATACACGTACAAATCCCTGAGACCCTGGTGCTATTCATCTCAGTGAGAGACACCGCCTTCACCTCTGTTGATCTACTTCGGTGTCGCGAGCAGGTTGAGAACAGTGATCTATAGAGGAAAACAGGCAGTGTGTAAAGAAAACCTGACGTCTTGGAGATAGATATCCAGAGTTAATGGGAAACGGTGGTCTCTGCATTGTTGACAGAACACCCCCAATCCTCAGGCCACTCATCAGCACAGTTATTAATCTTTTTCTCCAAGTCAAAGGAAGAAATACATCAAACTTAAAAGCCCTAACGGGAACAGAAAACAAAAAAGGAGAGAGTAATCTGTAAGAAGCAGTTTTGAGTTTGGTTTTGGTTTTCATTAAGAGGACTTTCTCAATGATACTACTAAAATAAGACATATTTCAATATGACTGGCACATAATTATATATGTTTTGAATAGGCAATCTCTTCACATTGCATATAAATCAAACAATATAAAAGGGTATTTATCAAGTGTTTTGCCTTATTCCTATCCTTCACTTGCACAAGGGTAACTTCTTTTCCTAGTTTCTTGTGTCTGTGTAACAGAAATAGGAATATATATTCCTATTTTCCCCCTTTATTCAAATATATTCTATATAGTATTCCCATCTTGTTTTATTATTAAAACAATATATCTTGAGGATTTCAGCATTTCGTTTCATAGAAAGCACATCTTTCTATAACAACACAAAGAAGACTTTCTTTTTTTTTTTTACATGCGCAGGGTATTCTATTTTGTGGATGTACCACAGTTTGGTAAATGTAGCCTTTTTTCTTTTTTAATATTTGGTCCGATTCCAATCTTTTGCTATTATGACCACCAGTGCAGCAGGGAACAAGTCTGCACACGCAATATTTTGCACCTGTGCAATTGCATCTGCAAGATAAATTCTCAGGTGTAGGATGTTTGTATAAATTAAAAACTATCCACTTGTAATTTGTAAATATGCAGAAATATCCCTCCACGGGGAATGCACGACAATATCCACTACCATCAATCATGATGAGAACACCTATTATCAAAGGCCTTGCTAGGGCCAGAATGCATTTTCAATCTTTTGGATTTCTGACAGACAAAATGGATTTCATTCCATTTTTCATGGCATGAAAAATGTTGTCTGAGTGAAATACTAATTTGCATTTCTCTGTAACTGAGGTGGGGCATCTTTTCATATGTTTAACCAGAATTTATCTTTCCTTTTCTGTTAATTTTCTGCTCATATCCTTTCACTGTTTTCCCTATTATGTTGTTGGTTTTCTCAGTTTACATTAGGGAGGTAAGCTCTTTGTCATCTGAATTGCAACAATTTCTCCTAGGTTTCTGTCAGTTATCTTTTGATGTTACTTGCAGGATTTTTGTCTATGTTTTGTTTTTGCTAGATAAGAGGAATTTAAAAAATTGGAATGTTTATCAATTTTGTATGATTTCTGTATTTTCTCCTAAAATTTTACAATGTCTTTTCATTTTGCATTTAGATTTTTATAGCTTATCCTATTGCACACTGTGGGTTTCTGTTGTTCTCCTAGGGTTCCAACACAATTTATGAACACATTTATTTCTACTCTTCTAATTACATTTGCCATCTTCATTATATGCCATATATATTTGGGTCTCTTCATGCACAGATACCCTATTGTTTTAACTATTGAGACATAAAAATAAGTTTTAATATCTAGTGGACTTAGTTCCTTTGAGAAATTCTACTCAATATAAATGCATCACCTGTGAAAACAAATAGAGCTGGTTCTCCCAAGCCAACCATGTGATTTCCTGGTTCAGAAGTCAGATGGCCTCCATTAGAACCAACTCTTTCACTCTGCTCTGCTCTCTACACGCCTGCCCCACCTCAGCCCCATCAGATTAAGTCACTATCTGCCCGCATAAAGAACTGTTTTCTCTTCCATTCTCTGAGCTTTTACTTGTAAGGTGGCAAATGTAGTGCTTTTTAAAGTTTTCATCTGGGTTGGATTTAGAACTGGGCTCCAGTCTGTCGGATCCAGATCCTGAAAGTTTCTCTGGGGAGCAGATAATAGACAACTTTTTATAGATGAATTAAAGAAAGGATGGCTCAGCCGGTAAAAACCCACCTGCCAGTGCGGGAGTCACAGGAGATGGCGGTTCGCTCCCCCGGTGGGGAAGATGCTTTGAAAGACGGCATGGCAACACACTGCAGTATTCTTCCCTGGAGAATCCCATGGGCAGAGAAGCCTGATGGGCTACAGTCCAAGGGGTCGCAAAGAGTCGGACACGACCGAGTAACTAAGCACTGAAAAGAAACGCAGGCTTCCAAGAATATAGTTAGGTAAAATAGACATGCATAAAGGGAGTCAGGCAGAAAGGAAAAGAGAGGAAGAGAGAGGGCACGGGAGGGTGAAAGAAAGAAAAGAAAAGAAAAGGAATTAGGGGGGGTAAAGTGATTCTGGGGCTCCAGAGCTTATTGAAGTCCTGGGAATCCCAAAGCAGCCCTGCCTGCCCCCTGAGCGCCATCCAGTGACCTTCAGGTCGGGCTCTGAGACTTGCAGAGACTGGAGGGCCCAGCCTTTCCGCCCTTCCTGAACCCCAGAGATATAGAGGTTCCCATTAGTGGTGCAGCTGCAGGGCCTTGGATATAGCCCTTCTCTGGGTCACCCACGTCCCCACGTCCTGGGGCCAAACGAGCAGCCGAGAGGGCGAGCGCAGGCGCAGTAGGGGTGGGAGGGCGGTGCCCCGTGGTCCTCCCCACGCCCTCCCTCCCTCCAGGTACTCTCTGTCACCGTGGGACGCCCCCTCACACTGTTAACCCGTGAACAGGCTGGCTCAGTCCAGGCTCCACATCTTAATACTTTTGAGTTCTGTTTGAAACTCCTGGTCAAAGATTTATTTATGAGGCAAACTATATGCTACAGCAACATTCACAAAATGCAAAGGATTTGCAGTTGACTCTTGAACAGCACAGGTTTGAAATACAATTACCACTTATTCTCAACTTTTTTCCCCTGGTGGCTCAGTGATAAGAAATCAGCCTGCCAATGCAGGAGACGCGGTTCCATTCCTGGGTGGGGGAAGATCCCCTGGAGAAGGAAATGGGAACCCATCCTAGTATTCTTGCCTGGTGAATGTCATGGACAGAGAAGCCTGGAAGGTTACAGTCCATGGAGTCGAGAAATAGTCGGACAACCAGTTCAGTTCAGTTGCTCAGTTGTGTCCGACTCTTTGCGACCCCATGAATTACAGCAAGCCAGGCCTCTCTGTCCATCACAAACTCCCAGAGTTCACTCAAACTCACGTCCATTGAGTTGGTGATGCCATCCAGCCATCTCATTCTTTGTTGTCCCCTTCTCCTCCTGCCCCCAATCCCTCCCACCATCAGAGTCTTTTCCAATGAGTCAACTCTTCACATGAGGTGGCCAAAGTATTGGAGTTTCAGCTTTAGCATCATTCCTTCCAAAGAACACCTCGGACTGATCTTTAGGATGGACTGGTTGGATCTCCTTGCAGTCCAAGGGACCCTCAAGAATCTTCTCCAACACCACAGTTCAAAAGCATCAATTCTTCTGCACTCAGCTTTCTTCACAGTCCAACTCTCACATCCATACATGACCACAGGAAAAACCATAGCCTTGACTAGACGGACCTTTGTTGGCAAAGTAATGTCTCTGCTTTTGAATATGCTATCTAGGTTGGTCATAACTTT
>SJYW01006317.1:31178-45319 GCA_006410735.1 Raphicerus campestris | reverse complement strand
CAATGGAGAAACAGACATAGAGAATAGACTTACGGACACGTGGAGAGGGGAGGAGAGGGTGAGCTGTATGAGAAGAGTAACATGGAAACTTATATTACCATATGTAAAGTAGACAGCCAACAGAAATTTGCTGAATGGCTCAGGAAACTCAAACAGGGCTCTGTATCAACCTAGAAGGGTGGGATGGGGAGGGAGATGGGAGGGAGGTTCAAAAGAGAAGGGATATATGTATACCTATGGCTGATTCAAGTTGAGGTTTGACAGAAAACAACAAAATTCTGGAAAGCAATTATCCTTCAATTAAAAAAATTAAAAAGAAAAATAAAGTACAGATATTATTTATGTTTTTAAAAGTAACTAGTTATTGTCTCTAGGACTATTAATATTGTCAATGTAGCTTTCTGGTTAGGATTTAGTAAACCAACACATCAGTAAATTCTGGTTGTTTATACAATTTAGTATATGTGCTGCTGAAGCCAACACAAGTTGTTTATAAAATTTAAAAGTCTATTTTCACACTGATAAAAATGGCATTTGAAATTGGAATAAAGCATCTAAAGAAATACTGTACTGCTGATGACAAAGAATTCTATGCAATTGATTTTTAAATCAGTTATTGGAGGAAAAACAAATTTAGTTTAGCACAAGTTCTGTTGATTCTTAAGAGAAAATTACATGTATAATAAATAACTCTTGTGATAGTCAAATAAGTCTTTTCAGTTAAATGAGCTTTTTAGTGTATTTTGGGCCTTCTTAACCAACAGTAAAATGGTAAAAGAAAGCTGTTTTTTAAATTCAAAATTTCTAATATATCAATAATAGGCCTAAGTATGAGGAAGATCTCCTGGAGGAGGAAATGGCAACCCATTCCAGTATTCTTGCCTGGAAAATCCCATGGACATAGGAGCCTGGCAGGTTATAGTCCTTGGGGTCGCAAAAGAGTCAGACAGGACTTAGCAACTAAACAAGAGCAAAATGATAGAAAGAGTGATGACTGAACAAGTAAGGGTCAACCTAGAGACTTTTCTTTGCCAAAGTGAGTGTTTTAAAAAGGCAGTGCCCATATCTAAGAAGAGTTATTTGAATTTATTCATTCACTGAATGAGTATTTGTTAAATGTTTTTCGTTTGCTAGGTTTTAGGTACACAAAACCCAATTAGACATGGACTCTAATCCTTCATTTATTCATTCATCAAATATTTATTGAGTCTTATTATGGGTCAGACCCTGTTCCAGACACTGAGACTATGTGGGAGGACAAGACAGACCAAGTCCCTGCTCTTTTGCTACCTACAGTCTAGGATGATGGGGAGAAGAGGGATAATAAATGATAAGTAAACAGGGCAGCTTCCTGGCGCTAGTGTAAGGAACCCGCCTGCCAACACAGGAGACATGAGACACAGGTACAATCCCTGGATTAGGAAGATCCCTTGGAGGAGGGCACGGCAAACCATTGCAGTATTCTTGCCTGGGAAATCCCATGGACAGAGGAGGCTGGCAGGCTACAGTCCATGGGGTTGCAAAGAGTCAGGACACGACTGACGTGACTTAGAGCACATGCATGCAAACAAGGCCATTTCAGACAGTGATTAGTGCAGTAAAGAAGGTAAAACTAGAGGCCGTGATAGAATAACGGGGGAAGCGGGGAGTAACAGTAGTGCATCTCAAGAGATAAAGTTTGAGCTCACATCTAAATGACACTGAGAAGCTAGACAGTCAAAGATCTGGAAGAGGGACTTCTAGGCAGAGGAAACAGCAAGTGCAAAGACCTTTAGGAGAGTTTTTAAAAATCAGATTGGAAAGACAAGTGGAAGCTTCCTCCTTCCTCCCACCCTGCACCCCACCTCCTCTAGGTGTGCTCCATGAAACGGTAGAATCTGACCCATGTCTCATCCCTAGACCTAGAAATTGACCCACCAGGCCAGGGCTCTGTCAGGGTTTCAACACCTGCAGTAAGCTACAGATTTGATGTCATTTCATGAACATGAATAAATATTTGTTTGTATAAATTAAAAACTATCCACTTGTGATTTGTAAATATGCAGAAATATCCCTCCACGGGGAATGCAGATGTACTGAGAAATGTTTCTAGTTTGCATGGAATGATTCTAGAATCAAACCATATACGAACCACTGTTTATAACCAAGGAAACTAAGCTTGAACATACACGTACAAGTCCCTGAGACCCTGGTGCTATTCATCTCAGTGAGAGACACCGCCTTCACCTCTGTTGATCTACTTCGGTGTCGCGAGCAGGTTGAGAACAGTGATCTATAGAGGAAAACAGGCGGTGTGTAAAGAAAACCTGACGTCTTGGAGATAGATATCCAGAGTTAATGGGAAACGGTGGTCTCTGCATTGTTGACAGAACACCCCCAATCCTCAGGCCACTCATCAGCACAGTTATTAATCTTTTTCTCCAAGTCAAAGGAAGAAATACATCAAACTTAAAAGCCCTAACGGGAACAGAAAACAAAAAAGGAGACAGTAATCTGTAAGAAGCAGTTTTGAGTTTGGTTTTGGTTTTCATTAAGAGGACTTTCTCAATGATACTACTAAAATAAGACATATTTCAATATGACTGGCACGTAATTATATATGTTTTGAATAGGCAATCTCTTCACATTGCATATAAATCAAACAATATAAAAGGGTATTTATCAAGTGTTTTGCCTTATTCCTATCCTTCACTTGCACAAGGGTAACTTCTTTTCCTAGTTTCTTGTGTCTGTGTAACAGAAATAGGAATATATATTCCTATTTTCCCCCTTTATTCAAATATATTCTATATAGTATTCCCATCTTGTTTTATTATTAAAACAATATATCTTGAGGATTTCAGCATTTCGTTTCATAGAAAGCACATCTTTCTAAAACAACACAAAGAAGACTTTCTTTTTTTTTTTTACATGTGCAGGGTATTCTATTTTGTGGATGTACCACAGTTTGGTAAATGTAGCCTTTTTTCTTTTTTAATATTTGATCCGATTCCAATCTTTTGCTATTATGACCACCAGTGCAGCAGGGAACAAGTTTGCACACGCAATATTTTGCACCTGTGCAATTGCATCTGCAAGATAAATTCTCAGGTGTAGGATGTTTGTATAAATTAAAAACTATCCACTTGTAATTTGTAAATATGCAGAAATATCCCTCCACGGGGAATGCACGACAGTATCCACTACCATCAATCATGATGAGAACACCTATTATCAAAGGCCTTGCTAGGGCCAGAATGCATTTTCAATCTTTTGGATTTCTGACAGACAAAATGGATTTCATTCCATTTTTCATGGCATGAAAAATGTTGTCTGAGTGAAATACTAATTTGCATTTCTCTGTAACTGAGGTGGGGCATCTTTTCATATGTTTAACCAGAATTTATCTTTCCTTTTCTGTTAATTTTCTGCTCATATCCTTTCACTGTTTTCCCTATTATGTTGTTGGTTTTCTCAGTTTACATTAGGGAGGTAAGCTCTTTGTCATCTGAATTGCAACAATTTCTCCTAGGTTTCTGTCAGTTATCTTTTGATGTTACTTGCAGGATTTTTGTCTATGTTTTGTTTTTGCTAGATAAGAGGAATTTTAAAAATTGGAATGTTTATCAATTTTGTATGATTTCTGTATTTTCTCCTAAAATTTTACAATGTCTTTTCATTTTGCATTTAGATTTTTATAGCTTATCCTATTGCACACTGTGGGTTTCTGTTGTTCTCCTAGGGTTCCAACACAATTTATGAACACATTTATTTCTACTCTTCTAATTACATTTGCCATCTTCATTATATGCCATATATATTTGGGTCTCTTCATGCACAGATACCCTATTAACTATTGAGACATAAAAATAAGTTTTAATATCTAGTGGACTTAGTTCCTTTGAGAAATTCTACTCAATATAAATGCATCCTGTGAAAACAAATAGAGCTGGTTCTCCCAAGCCAACCATGTGATTTCCTGGTTCAGAAGTCAGATGGCCTCCATTAGAACCAACTCTTTCACTCTGCTCTGCTCTCTACACGCCTGCCCCACCTCAGCCCCATCAGATTAAGTCACTATCTGCCCGCATAAAGAACTGTTTTCTCTTCCATTCTCTGAGCTTTTACTTGTAAGGTGGCAAATGTAGTGCTTTTTAAAGTTTTCATCTGGGTTGGATTTAGAACTGGGCTCCAGTCTGTCGGATCCAGATCCTGAAAGTTTCTCTGGGGAGCAGATAATAGACAACTTTTTATAGATGGATTAAAGAAAGGATGGCTCAGCCGGTAAAAACCCACCTGCCAGTGCGGGAGTCACAGGAGATGGCGGTTCTCTCCCCCGGTGGGGAAGATGCTTTGAAAGACGNTTCTCTGGGGAGCAGATAGTAGACAACTTTTTATAGATGGATTAAAGAAAGGATGGCTCAGCCGGTAAAAACCCACCTGCCAGTGCGGGAGTCACAGGAGATGGCGGTTCTCTCCCCCGGTGGGGAAGATGCTTTGAAAGACGGCATGGCAACACACTGCAGTATTCTTGCCTGGAGAATCCCATGGGCAGAGAAGCCTGATGGGCTACAGTCCAAGGGGTCGCAAAGAGTCGGACACGACCAAGTAACTAAGCACTGAAAAGAAACGCAGGCTTCCAAGAATATAGTTAGGTAAAATAGACATGCATAAAGGGAGTCAGGCAGAAAGGAAAAGAGAGGAAGAGAGAGGGCACGGGAGGGTGAAAGAAAGAAAAGAAAAGAAAAGGAATTAGGGGGGGTAAAGTGATTCCGGGGCTCCAGAGCTTATTGAAGTCCTGGGAATCCCAAAGCAGCCCTGCCTGCCCCCTGAGCGCCATCCAGTGACCTTCAGGTCGGGCTCTGAGACTTGCAGAGACTGGAGGGCCCAGCCTTTCCGCCCTTCCTGAACCCCAGAGATATAGAGGTTCCCATTAGTGGTGCAGCTGCAGGGCCTTGGATATAGCCCTTCTCTGGGTCACCCACGTCCCCACGTCCTGGGGCCAAACGAGCAGCCGAGAGGGCGAGCGCAGGCGCAGTAGGGGTGGGAGGGCGGTGCCCCGTGGTCCTCCCCACGCCCTCCCTCCCTCCAGGTACTCTCTGTCACCGTGGGACGCCCCTTCACACTGTTAACGCGTGAACAGGCTGGCTCAGTCCAGGCTCCACATCTTAAAACTTTTGAGTTCTGTTTGAAACTCCTGGTCAAAGATTTATTTATGAGGCAAACTATATGCTACAGCAACATTCACAAAATGCAAAGGATTTGCAGTTGACTCTTGAACAGCACAGGTTTGAAATACAATTACCACTTATTCTCAACTTTTTTCCCCTGGTGGCTCAGTGATAAGAAATCAGCCTGCCAATGCAGGAGACGCGGTTCCATTCCTGGGTGGGGGAAGATCCCCTGGAGAAGGAAATGGGAACCCATCCTAGTATTCTTGCCTGGTGAATGTCATGGACAGAGAAGCCTGGAAGGTTACAGTCCATGGAGTCGAGAAATAGTCGGACAACCAGTTCAGTTCAGTTGCTCAGTTGTGTCCGACTCTTTGCGACCCCATGAATTACAGCAAGCCAGGCCTCTCTGTCCATCACAAACTCCCAGAGTTCACTCAAACTCACGTCCATTGAGTTGGTGATGCCATCCAGCCATCTCATTCTTTGTTGTCCCCTTCTCCTCCTGCCCCCAATCCCTCCCACCATCAGAGTCTTTTCCAATGAGTCAACTCTTCACATGAGGTGGCCAAAGTACTGGAGTTTCAGCTTTAGCATCATTCCTTCCAAAGAACACCTTGGACTGATCTTTAGGATGGACTGGTTGGATCTCCTTGCAGTCCAAGGGACCCTCAAGAGTCTTCTCCAACACCACAGTTCAAAAGCATCAATTCTTCTGCACTCAGCTTTCTTCACAGTCCAACTCTCACATCCATACATGACCACAGGAAAAACCATAGCCTTGACTAGACGGACCTTTGTTGGCAAAGTAATGTCTCTGCTTTTGAATATGCTATCTAGGTTGGTCATAACTTTCCTTCCAAGGAGTAAGCATCTTTTAATTTCATGGCTGCAGTCACCATCTGCAGTGATTTTGGAGCCCCCCAAAATAAAGTCTGACACTGTTTCCACTGTTTCCCCATCTATTTCCCATGGAGTGATGAGATACTCAGCAACTAAACAACAACAAAACAAATAGCACTGGAGGTGGGTTGAATTCCCAAATGTAGAACTGCCATCTAGAGGAACCATGGATACAGAGGGCGAACTATACATTATACCAGATTTTCTACTGTGTGAAGGCACCTCACCCTCACGTTGTTCAAGGATAAACTGTACTCCCATTAATATTGCAATAGAATTGCTTTTGGCTGCCATAGCCAATACATGTCTCCTTGATCACAAATACATACTTGGAAGGAATTATTGATGATGCCAAGAATATAACTGCCATTCTGAACATAGAACTTACCGGAAACTTCATTTCTAATTTTGAATAACTGTTGAGTAACTTAAACTTTGGGGTGGAATGGACCTAGTCCATCAACAAAACTGAGCATTCTGTGCCAGGCCTTTGGAAAATAATAACACAGCATAACATAAAATTCGAGAGTGTGGGGAAGAAAAAGAAATAAATCTGTGTTCTGTCCCAAAATGGCTCACTGTCATGTAAGAAAGATAGATATATAAAATAATACAGAGAAAAGTGAGAAGTGTGAAAATAAATATGTGCCCAAGATGCTACGGAGCTCTTACAAAGAAAAGGAGTAACCTGGGAGTTCATGCAATTAGGCAAAAAAGACCCCATGACTGAAGTGGGATCTGCAGGGGACTTTAAACAAAAAATAGTTACAAAAGGGACTTTCCTGGTGGCTCAGTGGTAAAGAATCTGCCTGCAATGGAGGAGACCCAAGAGACTTGGGTTCCATCCAAGTCAGAAAGATCCCCTGGAGAAGGAAATGGCAACCCCACTCCAGTATTCTTGCCTGGGAAATTCCACGGACAGAGGAGCCTGGAGGGCTACAGTTGATGGGGTTGAAAAAAGTCAGACATCACTAAGAACACACACACAGAGTTACAAAAGACGATGGAGAAAAACGGAGCACTCAAGCTTCATTGGAATTTATTAAAAAAACTTATTTTTCACACTTTCCATTATCTTTTTCTCTACTTGTTTTGGTGCTGGGATATTTTTATGACACAATATGGAGAATAGAATGAGACCTTTTTTTGAAGTATTATTGATTTATAGTGTTGTGTTAGATTCAAGAGTGAGACATCTTTGACACACAAAGATGCTACTGTGAACCTCAGGGTCTCAGAATTGTTTTTCAATACATGCAGCCATGGCCTCCTCCTTGGGTGGAGGCAGAAGCTTCCAGACTGATGCAAGGAAGCACCTCCTCCCTTTACTGTCATTGCTATCAACCTGCAGTCAAAAGTTGTGGGGGAAAGGTATTGCAGAGGAAAAGAAAGAGAAACACTATCATTAAGATGCCGAGAGTTGATATGATCAACCTGAGCCTGTCTGCGTAGGAAAAATCCCTGGCTGGCCTTCTGAGGCACGCAGCTCCCCCCGGCCAATCGGATGAGGTGTCAGCTAACGCTAGTCCTCTCAGCACCTGTCGGTACTTCAGGTTCCCCAGCCAGGGACAACCGCCTGCTTATCTGGCAGTTTATTAACATATTTTATAATTCATGAAGTTTAACTTATTCTCTACACCCCACAGAAGGTAGCAGAAGTTAGGTGTCATTTGGAGGTTGGGAAATAGAAATAGTTAACCAGGTTTCACCCCCAAGAAAATGGGAGATTGAAATGCTTCCCTGGACTGGGGCACAAGGCTTTTGGCTTCATTATCCTCACTGGCTCATGCCTCATCTATATTCTAAGGCCTTTTTCCTCAAACCACTTCTTTCTGCATTTCTCTGCTCTCCCAGGCTTTGTCATTTCACATCAGGCCCATTTGTGACATTATTCATTTTTACCTTTGACATTTTCCTAAGAGAAGGAGCAAAAAAGGTGGCCTCTCCATCGGTGGCCAGGTGGTCACCAAGTGTGACCTCCTACCAGAAGCGGGGGCATCTGCCTTGGAAGCTCTAGGTATAAGACTGCATGCTCTCAGTCTGACAATCTACTCCATAGTCACAAATTTGCGCTGAAACATTATATAGTGAAAAAGGGTAAAATTTATAACAAGAAAAAAATCGATGCTAGGAAATACTTTTTTGGCTTTCACATGGTGATGGCTAAGCCCTTCCATGATGTAGACCTTTATTCACAGTCATCAAAATAATCAGCTGTTCATCAAGAATGCCTGGACCCTTGTGCACAGAAAGGCAGATCTACTGGATTGCAAGCAGAACTATAGAATTCCAGGGACCAGAGGAGCATCAGCTCTCACTGCACCTTCCATGGCTGCCAATATGTGGTCCATGCTGCTTGCTCTCCAGAAATGCAAAGCATTTCCAGCAAGTGGCTGCCTATCTTCATTGTCAAGGTGATGAAGGATACACATTATCCTTAAGAAGGGGACAGATCAGCAGCCTTAGGATGGTGCATGAGATGAGCAATTGATGTATAGGAAGAAAAATTTCTATTTTCTATTTTCACTGCTTTTATCCACACATTCATTTTATGCATAAGTAGGGCTTCCCATGTGACTCAGCCGATAAAGAATTTGCCTGCAGTGCAGGAGACTTTGGCCACCTGATGCAAAGAGCTGACTCATTAAAAAAGACCCTAATCCTGGGAAGGATTGAGGCTGCTAAGTCACTTCAGTCGTGTCCGACTCTGTGTGACCCCATAGATGGCAGCCCACCAGGCTACCCCATCCCAGGGATTCTCCAGGCAAGAACACCGGAGTGGGTTGCCATTTCCTTCTCCAATGCATCAAACTGAAAAGTAAAAGTGAAATCGCTCAGTCATGTCCAACCCTCAGTGACCGAATGGACTGCAGCCTTCCAGGCTCCTGCATCCATGGGATTTTCCAGGCAAGAGTATTGGAGTCGGGGAGAAGGGATGACAGAGGATGAGATGGTTGGNCTGCCTTGGAAGCTCTAGGTATAAGACTGCATGCTCTCAGTCTGACAATCTACTCCATAGTCACAAATTTGCGCTGAAACATTATATAGTGAAAAAGGGTAAAATTTATAACAAGAAAAAAATCGATGCTAGGAAATACTTTTTTGGCTTTCACATGGTGATGGCTAAGCCCTTCCATGATGTAGACCTTTATTCACAGTCATCAAAATAATCAGCTGTTCATCAAGAATGCCTGGACCCTTGTGCACAGAAAGGCAGATCTACTGGATTGCAAGCAGAACTATAGAATTCCAGGGACCAGAGGAGCATCAGCTCTCACTGCACCTTCCATGGCTGCCAATATGTGGTCCATGCTGCTTGCTCTCCAGAAATGCAAAGCATTTCCAGCAAGTGGCTGCCTATCTTCATTGTCAAGGTGATGAAGGATACACATTATCCTTAAGAAGGGGACAGATCAGCAGCCTTAGGATGGTGCATGAGATGAGCAATTGATGTATAGGAAGAAAAATTTCTATTTTCTATTTTCACTGCTTTTATCCACACATTCATTTTATGCATAAGTAGGGCTTCCCATGTGACTCAGCCGATAAAGAATTTGCCTGCAGTGCAGGAGACTTTGGCCACCTGATGCAAAGAGCTGACTCATTAAAAAAGACCCTAATCCTGGGAAGGATTGAGGCTGCTAAGTCACTTCAGTCGTGTCCGACTCTGTGTGACCCCATAGATGGCAGCCCACCAGGCTACCCCATCCCAGGGATTCTCCAGGCAAGAACACCGGAGTGGGTTGCCATTTCCTTCTCCAATGCATCAAACTGAAAAGTAAAAGTGAAATCGCTCAGTCATGTCCAACCCTCAGTGACCGAATGGACTGCAGCCTTCCAGGCTCCTGCATCCATGGGATTTTCCAGGCAAGAGTATTGGAGTCGGGGAGAAGGGATGACAGAGGATGAGATGGTTGGATGGCATCACCGATCCAATAGATATGAGTTGGAGCAATTCCAGGAGTTGATACAGGACAGGGAAGCCTGGCATGCTGCAGTCCATGGTATTGCAAAGAGCTGGACACGACTTAGTGACTGAACAAAACCAACAACTAAACACAAGTGAAGTTGGTAACATTGATGCATAGAATCCACAGTTATCCTATCTGTTCAGCCTCAGTGGTAACAAGATGAGGGCCCAGGGCTGGGAAGTGGAGCACAAGGGGCACCTTGAACATCTTTGTCCCCAGAATCAGGCACACTACAGGGTGACTGACCAATAGGATGAGAAGGTAGGAAGAACTAATGAACAGATCAGTGAATTTAGAAAGGAAGAAATGAAGGTACGAACAAGACTACAAATGAGGACCGTTTAAGAAGTGTTTTGGTGAAAATAATGAGGGAAAAGAAGGAAAATCTTCTTTTAGGAAATCTTCTCTAAAAGATTTGAGTATGCCTCTGAACAAGCAACGGGAAAAAGGAATTTGCTGACATGCTGAAGACTGCTGGGCTCCAGGGACCTGTAATTGTTTCAGCAGCCAAGGGAACTCCAAAAGCTGAACTGAAAATCAGGCTTCTCTTTTACCGTCTTATATTAATATAGTTCAACATAATTCTCTGGAACTTCCACAAGGAGTCCTGTGCCTCAAGCAGCTGAGTCCCAGAGCTTGATGCTTTCATTATCCTCTTTATCATTCTATGCATCCTATAGGTTTTTCGGCATACCTTCCTGATTCTAGACGTTCTAGACTTTGCCTCTTGAACTTAACTGCAGCTCTGCAAACCACCAGTTAAAGAAGTAATGTTCAAGGAGCCCAAGACAGACTTCTAGAGTTTTTAAGAATAATTCCCTTCGTCCTTGATCTTTGCTGTTTACCGTGAGAAGTGAAAATGAAAGTGTTAGTTGCTTAGTCATGACCGACTCTTTTGCAACCCCATGGACTGCCTGCCAGGCAAGAATACTCAAGTGTGGGTTCCTATTTGCTTCTCCAGAGGATCTTCCTGACCCAGAGAATGAACCCAGGTCTCCTGCATTGCAGGAAGATTCTTTACCATCTGAGCCACCAGGGAAGCCACTGTTTACCTTGTGTGCTGTGTGTTAGTCACTCAGTTGTGTCCAAATCTTTGTGATCCCATGGGCTGTAACCCAGCAGATGCCTCTGTCCAATGGATTATCCAGGTAAGAATACTGGAGAGGGTTGCTGTTTCCTCTTTCAGGGGATCTTACTGATGCATGGCTAGAATCCTGATCTCCTGCTTTTCCTTCATTGGCCAGTGGGTTCTTTACCACTAGTGCCACTTGGGGAGTCCCAAGAAAGTGGAGATATGTATATACAAGTACATATGGCTGAGTCAAGTTGTTGTATGGCAGAAATCAATACAACATTGTAAAGCAATTATCCTCCAATTACAAAAAGACACAAATATGAAAGAAAGGAAGGTCTGGCACATGGCAAACACACATAGGTTTAAAGAAAAGCTTTTAAAAAATTATTGGTATTATTTTAGAAATTACTTTTACTAATCACTAATTTATTTTAATTTCATACTCCAAAACATATGCAACTCAATATCTGTGAATTGAGAACTTAGAAATTAAACCTAGCATCACATGAAAGATTGTTGTTGCTTGTCTGTTTGAGGTGGTGGGTGTTTTGTTGGGATACAGTTTTATTGTCTACTTCTGTGTCTCTATTTCTGCTTTGTAAGTAAGATCATCTATACCATTTTTTTTTTCAGATTCCACATATATACATTATTATACTCATTTGTTTTTGTCCTTCTGACTTACTTCACTCTGTATAACACTCTGTAGGTCCATCCATGTCTATACAAATGACTCAACTTTGTTTCTTTTTCAGTTCAGTTCAGTCGCTCAGTCGTGTCCAACTCTTTGCAACCCCATGGACTGCAGCATGCCAGGCCTCCCTGTGCATCACCAGTTCCTGGAGTTTACTCAAACTCATGTCCATTGAGTCAGTAATGCCATCCAACCACCTCATCCTCTGTCATCCCCTTCTCCTCCCACCTTCAATCCTTCCCAGCATCAGGGTCTTTTCAAATGAGTCAGCTCTTCACATCAGATGGCCAAAGTATTGGAGTTTCAGCTTCAACATCTGTCCTTCTAATGAACACTCAGAATTGATTTCCTTTAGGATGGACTGGTTGGATCTCCTTGCAGTCCAAGGGACTCTCAAGAGTCTTCTCCAACACCACAGTTCAAAAGCATCAATTCTTCAGTGCTCAGCTTTCTTTATGGTCCAACTCTCACATCCATACATGACTACTGGATAAACCATAGCTTTGACTAGACAGACCTTTGTTGGCAAAGTAATGTCTCTTCTTTTTAATATGCTATCTAAGTTGGTCATAACTTTTCTTCCAAGGAGCATGCATCTTTTAATTTCATGGCTGCAGTCACCGTCTGCAGTGATTTTGGAGCCCCCCAAAATAAAGTCATTTTCCATTGTTTCCTCATCTATTTGCCATGAAGTAATGGGACTAGATGCCATGATCTTAGTTTTCTGAATGCCTCTATTAGCTGTTAGCTAATAATTCTGTCAAGAGGCAAGAGGACAAGAGGGCACAGATGAAATTTTCCCAAATAGCACTTTCAGGGAACCTAGATAAGATAAATCACTCTTTTTAAAAAAAATAAAAAGAAAAAAATTCCATTAACTGAATTAGGCAAAGAAAATGACTGTTACCCATTGTGTCATTAATATTAGGTTTTGCTTGTGTATATGTGTTTGGTGGCCAGTAAACAGACTTATGGAACACTAAAAAAATCTTTATAAAATCCATGTGGGCAGTATACTCTATGCCCATCTTATTGGATTTGGAGCATAGATATGTTGTCAATATTTCCCATACAGGTTTGCGCAGTGCATGTGTGCTCAGTTGTGTCCAACTCTTTGTAGAATTACACCCATGGGAGCTACACTCTCCTCTGTCCATGGAATTTAGGCAAGAACACTGGAGTGGGCTGCCATTTCCTACTCCAGGGGGTTTTCTTAACCCAGAAATCAAACCCACATCTCCAGCATCTCCAGCATTAGCAGGAGGATTCTTTACCAATAGTGACACCTAGGAAGCTCATACAGGTTTATAATTGTACATTTATTTTTTGACATNCACAGATATCTTGTCAATATTTCCCATACAGGTTTGCGCAGTGCGTGTGTGCTCAGTTGTGTCCAACTCTTGGTAGAATTACACCCATGGGAGGTACACTCTCCTCTGTCCATGGAATTTAGGCAAGAACACTGGAGTGGGCTGCCATTTCCTACTCCAGGGGGTTTTCTTGACCCAGAAATCAAACCCACATCTCCAGCATCTCCAGAATTAGCAGGAGGATTCTTTACCAATAGTGACACCTAGGAAGCTCATACAGGTTTATAATTGTACATTTATTTTTTGACATATCTTTGGTCGGATTTTGGGCTTCCCTGGTGGCTCAGATGGTAGAAAATCTGCCTGTAATTCAGGAGACCGAGGTTCAGTCCCTAGGTAGGAAAGATCTGCTGCAGAAGGAAATGACAACCCACTCCTGCATTCTTGCCTGGAAAATCCCATGGACAGAGGAGCATGGTGGGCTGCAGTCCATGGGGTCACAGAGTCGGACATGACTGAGCACATGCACATGGTCAGATTTAGGGCACATTTCCCTTATTGAAAAACATTTCTAAGCAGAATTATATAACAGCACACAGACTGAATTTTGGAAGATATTTATAATTAGGTAAGAAACAAGGCCCCTGCTCCTTGCAGGGGAAATCCCTATAGAATAGTTTCTGTGCTTGTCCTGCCCTAGAAAAGATGTACAAGTCATGGTGAGTTTGACTAAGCTAATGAGTATAGTTTAATGTGTTCTGTGAATTAGACAAATTTTTAAATGGCCTGACTTCAAGAATGTTTAAATTTTTAGTATTACTACATACTAGAGCTCTGTAACTGTGCTGAAGTTATGGTGGTATGACACTCATATGCATTTTGGGGTGGCACAAGTTATATGAATTTTACTCAGCCATAAAAATAAACAATGGAAACAGTGGCAGACTTTTTTTTCATGGGCTCCAAAATCACTGCAGATGGTGACTATAGCCATGAAATTAAAAGATGCTTGCTCCTTGGAAGAAAAGTTATGCA
>SJYW01006317.1:0-26272 GCA_006410735.1 Raphicerus campestris | reverse complement strand
GTATAATAGGCTCCAGTTTCATCCATCTTATTAGAAATGATTCAAATGCATTCTTTTTAATAGCTGAGTAATATTCCATTGTGTATAAGTACCACAACTTTCTTATCCATTCATCTGCCAATGGGCATCTAGGTTGCTTCTATGTTCTAGCTAGTGCTGTGATGAACATTGAGGTCATGTGTCTCTTTCAATTCTGATTTTCTCAGTGCGTATGCCCAGCAGTGGGGTTGCTGGGTCATATGGCAGTTCTATTTCCAGTTTTTTAAAGGAATCTCCATGCAGTTCTCCATACCAGCTGTATTAGTTTGCATTCCCACCAACAGTGTAAGAGGGTTCCCTTTTCTTCACACCCTCTCCAGTGTCTATTGTTTGTAGACTTTTGGATAGCAGCCATTCTGACTGGCGTGAAATGGTACCTCATTGTGGTCTTGATTTGCATTTCTCTGATAATGAATGATATTGAGCATCTTTTCATGTGTTTGTTAGCCATCTGTATGTCTTCTTTGGAGAAATGTCTGTTTAGTTCTTTGGCCCATTTTTTGATTGGATCATTTATTTTTCTGGCATTGAGCTGCATGAGCTGCTTGCATACTTTGGAGATTAATTCTTTGACAGTTGCTTTGTTTGCTATTATTTTCTCCCATTCTGAAGGCTCTCTTTTCACCCTGCTTATAAGTTCCCTTTGTTGTGCAGAAGCTTTTAATTTTAATTAGGTCCCATTTGTTTATTTTTGCTTTTATTTCCAATACTCTGGGAGGTGGGTCATAGAGGATCTTGCTGTGATTTATGTCAGAGAGTGTTTTGCCTATGTTTTCCTCTAGGAGTTTTATAGTTTCTGGTTTTTATTTTGTAGTCTCTTTCAATAGTTTTAATATTTTTTACCCTCAGAAAATAACATTTTAGCACTTGCAGGGAATGGAATAGACTTAATTCAGCAAAATTCATTTAACAAAGATGTTATTATATGCCTCCTATGCAAGAGGTACTATTTGAGGCACTGAGCATCTGATGTTGGTCAAAGACATTCAAGATGGAGACAAAAAATACAAAGGACTTTCCCCTCAAGAAGCTTTTCATAAAATTGTTATATATAGAACATTCTAGAAGACTTGCTTTATGAAGTAAAGGTAAATAAAGGGAGAATATTCAGGTAGATAATAACAATAATAGCTACTGAAATATTCCATACTATTTTCTATGTACCATTTTTCTTAATTTTTAGAACAAGGCTATGATGTAGAACTGTGAACTCTATTCTATAGCTGTAAAATATGACAGAGGGGTTAAGCTGATGCCATGTAGCCAGGGAGCAGCTGAGCCAAGATTTGAACTGAGGTCTATCTGACTTCATGGTTCAGACTCAGGCAGGTTGTGCTGTAGAGGCTAATCAGACATTTTTCAGGAACAATGTAGAGAAGATGCCCGCCTTGGGTGTTAAGGTTCAGCTAGAACTCCAAGGTTGCTTTCATGCTAATTTCCCACAACTATAATTAAGGCAAACCAGTTATTTGCTTCTTAAGGCTCTCAACTGAAAACTACTGTTGACCAGCATCATACCCATATGATGCTGGAATCATATGGATATCTGACTCTACTTCAAGTCTTCTGGGTAAGGATAGAGATTGTATGGCTGATTCTCTTTATAGATTTACTGATCATTGAAAGCTTCCAAATAAAGATGCCAGTATCACCAGAGTGAAAATGGCTCTGGGTTCGTTTCCCACCAGACATATTCTGTCCCATTACTGGGCAGGTTGCCCTCCTCATTACTGCTTGGACCTTCCTTTCTCCACAGCAGTGGGGGATGGCTTCCTTCAATTCTGAAAGGTATGATGAAAAAACATCTATTTCTGCTTCATTGACTATACTAAAGCCTCTGACTGTGTGGATCACAATGAACTGTGGAAAATTCTTCAGGAGATGGGAATACCAGACCACCTTACCTGCCTCTTGAGAAATCTGTATGCAGGTCAAGAAGCAACAATTATAACCGAGCATGGAACATTGGACTGGTTCCAAACTGAGAAAGGAGTTCATCAAGGATGAATACTGTCACCCTGCTTATTTAACTTATATGCAGAGTACTCATGCAAAATGCTGGACTAGATGAAGCACAAGCTGGAATCAAGATTGCTGGGAGAAATATCAATAACCTCAGATATGCAGATGACACCACCCTTATTGCAGAAAGTGAAGAACTAAAGAGCCTCTTGATGAAAGGGAAAGAGGAGAGTGAAGAGGCTGGCTTAAAACTCAGCATTCAAAAAACTAAGATCATGGCATCTGGTCCCATCACTTCATGGCAAATAGGTGGGTAAACAATGGAAACAGTGACAGACTATTTCCTTGGGCTCCCAAATCACTGCAGATGGTGACTGTAGCCATGAAATTAAAAGACACTTGCTCCTTGGAAGAAAAACTATGACCAATGTAGACAGCATATTGAAAAGCAGAGACATTACTTTGCCCACAAAGGTCTGTCTAGTCAAAGCTTTGGTTTTTCTAGCAGTCATGTATGGATGTGAGAGTTGAGAAGAAACTCTTTTTTCATAAAGAAAGCTGAGCACTGAAGAACTGATGCTTTTGAACTGTGGTGTTGGAGAAAACTCTCGAGAGTCCCTTGGACAGCAAAGAGATCAAACCAGTCAATCCTAAAGGAAATCAGTCCTGAATATTCATTGGAAGGACTGATGCTGAAGCTGAAGGTCCAATACTTTGGCTGCCTGATGCAAAGAACACATTGGAAAAGACCCTGATGCTGAGAAAGATTGAAGGCAAGAGCAGGGGATGACAGAAGATGAGATAATTGGACAGCATCACTGACTCAACGGTCATGAATTTGAGCAAGCTCTGGGAGTTGGTGATGGACAGGGAAGTCTTGCGTGCTGCAGTCCATAGGGTTGCAAAGAGTTGGACATGACTGAGCAACTGAACTGAATTGACATTGGTATGATGGCACCTTTTGGAGATAGTTTTGTCCCTATTTTTACTCATCCTATTTTCCCACATAATTTTTATTCTAGTTACACTCTTCCCATTCAGTTCTTACCACTCTGGTACCCTGGTTTTTCATCCCTCCCCTACTCCAACAAAACAGACTCTATTTGGCCCACTACTTTTCACTGGAGAGGATCTGATTACCTAATTCACTCAATGCTTCCTTCTCTTGGACATTTGTCTTAAAAGAAGGCAATCCCTCAACCAACTGAATTGACATTTTTTTGCAGTGAAAAGTCAAGGGTGATTTGATGTGAGAGACATTTGTGGGGCTGGGGAAGAGGGACTTTGTGTGAACCCTCAAATCACACCACTAATGCCTTCAGTTCAGTTGCTCAGTCATGTCTGACTCTTTGTGACCCCATGAATCACAGCATGCCAGGCCTCCCCATCCATCACCAACTCCCAGAGTTCACCCAGACTCAGGTCCATTGAGTCAGTGACGCCATCCAGCCATCTCATCCTCGGTTTCCCCCTTCTCCTCCTGCCCCAAATCCCTCCCAGCATCAGAGTCTTTTCCAATGAGTCAGCTCTTCGCATGAGGTGGCCAAAGTACTGGAGTTTCAGCTTCAGCATCATTCCTTCCAAAGAAATCCCAGGGCTAATCTCCTTCAGAATGGACTGGTTGGATCTCCTTGCAGGCCAAGGGACTCTCAAGAGTCTTCTCCAACATCACAGTTCAAAAGCATCAATTCTTCAGTGCTCAGGTTTCTTCACAGCCCAACTCTCACATCCNGAACTGGATGGATCTCCTTGCAGTCCAAGGGACTCTCAAGAGTCTTCTCCAACATCACAGTTCAAAAGCATCAATTCTTCAGTGCTCAGGTTTCTTCACAGCCCAACTCTCACATCCATACATGAACACTGGAAAAACCATAGCCTTGACTAGACTAATGCCTTACCTACTTATAATACTTGTTATTTAGTCGCTAAATCATGTCTGACTGTTTATGATCCCATGGACTGTAGCCTGCCAAGTTCCTCTGTCCATGGGATTCTCCAGGCAAGATTCTCCAGGCAATACTTAAGTGGGTTGCCATTTCCTTCTCCAGGGGATCTTCCTGACCCAGAGATCAAACCTGGATCTCCTGCTTTGCAGGCGGATTCTTTACCATCTGAGCCACCACAACACTTACACTGCAGGGCATCTTTGCTCTGAAACACGTTTTCTCCTTTGGCAAATATCAAGGTCTGATTCATTTTAAGACCAGAAAAGTCTTATTTTTCTGCTGAGCCACATTCCTAAACTCAGTGCTTTCAGATATGGTGAGACACACTCTATTTCTGTGTCAACTGTATAATTAGAGGAGTATTTTTTGTTTTGTTTTTTTGATCTTTCGCTTTTTGAATAGGGATATGGGAGCATAAGCAGGGGGAGGTGAGAACATTTATTATTATTTAATCTGCCTAGTTACAGTTCTCTTGGACAGCTCATAAATACAGAGGGGCGGCTGTGCTTTCACTTCCCACCAAAAGACATCCAACAGGGTCTGCATTTATAAAGTTTAATGCTCGTTCAAATAAGGTTTAAAAGGAATCAGATCACTTTTACTAAAATGCCAAGCTTAGGCAAGCCTACAACTTCTTTTAAACCACTGGTCTTAATTACTCTGTATGATTGTTTGGACATGTCAGATATTGCTTCAGTTTTTAAGCTGATGATGGTAACTGCAGGAACTTCAAAGGTATAGCTTCTGTCAGGCCACTATTTTACTGCATTGCCATTTAGTTTTCAACTTGGACACTCAGCTATGTTATAAAATGTTTATAGATTAATTGCACAGAAATAACTGGTGCCAGT
Source organism: Raphicerus campestris (assembly GCA_006410735.1). Taxonomy (NCBI): domain Eukaryota; kingdom Metazoa; phylum Chordata; class Mammalia; order Artiodactyla; family Bovidae; genus Raphicerus; species Raphicerus campestris. Next base: position 21,474 of record SJYW01006317.1, on the reverse strand, counting down.
TATAATAGGTTCATTTGAATTCTTTTCCTTAAACAGGATTTTACATGCCTAGTGAACATTCCTTTAGAGCCCTGAACTTTAGCATCAGAAATAGTAAAAGAAGTTTGTGTTACTTGAAGAGTTATAGTGTATTATAAACTCTATCCTTTTATAAAAGTATATTGCTATTTTAAATGCTTCCAGTATAAAAGACTTTGCATACTGAAATCCTTACTTATAACTGTTAGTAAGGATATTATGTCTGCAAATTTTGACATTTCAATTTTAGCAGCTGCACCCCCTGATACCTGAAAAATTTGTATGGCATATCTATCTCCATAGATTTATCTGCTTCCAACTCAGCAGGACCACTGTCCTAAATTGTACTACATAGCTCTGTAGGTACCGTTCAAGTCTGCCCCCTTCCCACAAGGTGTGCAGCATAATCTTCACAGTTTTCCATGGAGGGCCTGGAATCTGCCAATACATTTATTGCCTTGCCATGTGAGGTATTTAGTATTTCTCAATTCAGAGCACTTGGGAAGAGTCAAAGACTTTGCTATACAGAAGTTATTAATGAGTTGTTACTGTTCAATGGCACCTACTTCACTCTTTCACACACATTCCTGTTGAAGTCTATCTCTTTATTCACTCTGAAAGCACTATTTCATCTTGTTGCCAGTGAAATGGAAGATGTCCTGGGGTCAGAACTGGAATTTGACTGCATCTTATACTTCACTGGAACAATGGGTGCCAACGAGGGTTTTATAAGCTGTGAAGATTAAATATTGGTAATATCAGATGTAGAGGCATAAAAAACACTGCCTCACAAATGAATGTTTGCAGCACAATCTGCAGCTCAACATATGTGTGTATAAATGTGTACATACATATGTGGGTATATGTAAATATCTATATATTTGCACACACATATGTTATTGCAACTTACAAATGGCAACCCACTCCAGTGTTCTTGCCTGGAGAATCCCAGTGATGGCAGAGCCTGGTGGGCTGGTGTCTTTGGGGTTGCACAGAGTCAGACATGACTGAAGTGACTTAGCAGCAGCAGCAGCAGTTCTTGCTCCACTAGAAAAGTAATCAAATGCCCAGACTGATAAATATCCAGGCAACAATGGATAGCAATATAGAAAAAAACCACTCTTGACTCTATTTCACACAGTACACAGAGATTAATTCCACGTGGACTGTAGCTCTAAATGAGAAAACAATGATTTTGGAAAAGAACAGAATATCTTCAAAGCCTCCGGGTAGGCAAAGATTTATTAAAAGGAACAGAGAAACTGCCAAACCTAAAAAAAATCTGATAAATTAGACTACAATAAAACAAAAAAAGTTCTCTTCATCAAAAGATACCATAGAAGGACCTACTGCATAGCATAGGGAAATATACTCAATATTTTGTTATAACCTATGAGGAGAAAGAATCTTAAGAAGAGTGTATGTGTGTGTGTGTATTCATATATGTACGTAACTGAATTACTTTGCTATATACCTGAAACTAACACAACACTATAAATAAACTTTATTTCAATAAATAGATAAGCTTTTTTAAAAGACAACATAAAATGCAAGAGGACATTTAGAATTTGTTACAAATCATTATTACAGTTGGGCTTCCCTGGTGGCTCAGATGGTAAAGAATCCACCTGCCAATGCAGGAGACCCAGGTTGGATCCATGGGTCAGGAAGATTCCCTGAAGAAGGGAATACAACCCACTCCAGTATTTTTGCCTAGACAATCCCATGGACAGAGGAGCCTGGTGGTCCATGGGGGTCACAAATTTCTGACATGACTAAACAACTTTAAAAAATTATTATAATTACTCTACATGTAGCCAATAAAACCATATATCCAGAATATATAAAGGACTCTTAGAGCTTAACAGGAAACAATAATCCATTAGAAATATGAGCAAAGGATTTGAATAGGTTCTTCATGAAAGAAGACATCCAAAATAGCCAATAAACATACAAAATGGCATTTTGTTAGTCATCAGAGTAATGAAAGTCAAAACACAGTACAATATCACCACATGTTCACAGGAATAGCTCAGATGAAAGGCAAATTATATCAAGAATTTGCCAAATTGTGCAACTATAATGCTTGCTGATGGAAGTGTAAATTGTTGCAACTATTTGAGAAAATTGTTTATAGTAGTATCTACAAAAGCTACCCAATAACCCGGCAATTCCTACCATATCCCTGACAGAATGCATTCACATGTTCAGCGGAAGACACATACCGGAATGTTCATAGCAGTAATATTTGCTAGGCCCCAAGCTAGAAATAACCCAAGAGCGGGTATATTATTATATAAAAATAAAACACAATGACAGTGCACAGACATGGACACCCTTCCTGAATGCTAGAGAAGGAAGCCCAGATACTGAGTAGGATTCCCTTAATATACGGTTCAGACACAGGTAAAACTAAGCAATGATGTTAAGCTAGGATGCTGGTTATCCTTGAGGGGAGGGGCAGGGACTGAGAGGTGCTGGTAACACTCTGTGTCTTGGTCTGGTTATCAGTTACATGGATCTGGTCACTTTCTGAAAAGTCATTCAACTGAACACCTATGGTTTGTGTGTATGAAACTTCTTTTTTGTACGTTATGCTTGCATACTATATGCCAATAAAAAGCTCACAGCAAAAAATAGCCTCAAACATTCTAAGAAGCAAAAGCATATCACATGTATTCTATCCATGAGAGCTTATTGATTAAACAGTTCTTGGTGTTACCCTGCTTTTTTATAGAAAGGACATTTTTGCTCAGCTCAAACATATGCCTCTATGTTAAAAACCTTACTATTTGGAAGAGAAAACACTCTTGAGACAAAATGCTTCTAGGCATCTGTTTTGAATAGATTTTAATGCCTCTGAAAGTCTTTTTATTGATCATGTGCTAAGTTAAACATTCTCAATTTCATATCATTGACTTGAGTACTGCATACTACGTTTTTTACTACTAAAAGTTCAGCAAATGCTTACGCTAATCGGTTTGATAGTTGGGATTCCAGAGTGGAAACCTCTTTACCTACATAAAGTAATCAAATGGCAAAATAGCCAGGGATNGTTAAACATTCTCAATTTCATATCATTGACTTGAGTACTGCATACTATGCTTTTTACTACTAAAAGTTCAACAAATGCTTACGCTAATCAGTTTGATAGTTGGGATTCCAGAGTGGAAACCTCTTTACCTACATAAAGTAATCAAGTGGCAAAATAGCCAGGGATGTCAACAGCTATCATGATTTTGATGGATAGGAAGTCACAATCAAGAACAGTTTAGCCAAAGCACCCTCACCAAATTAATCAGCATTCTAGCCGGTTTTAGTTTGTTCTCATGTGAATGGCTGTTTACTGCTTATAGAGCATTTCCTCACATAGTTCAATCTATTGTTAGGCTTAGATCCAAGAATGTTAGGACTTAATTGTCTCATTTCCTCAGTAAGTGGCGCATCCTGTTATTCCTTGGCTGCAATTGGTGATGGTGATCATAATACACACTTGGAGGCAGGCTGTGCTGGGGATTATGCACCGGTTTTGATGGTAGCCATGGAGCACATGACACACATATAAAACTAACTTGTGTGCAGGCTGGACTTAAAGCTATTCATTGTCCTTTTCTTAAAGATTAGTATTAAAATGCATTTTCCCCAGGTTTCCCATCTTTGTCACTCTGAACAGAGAAATAGATTAGACATGAGTTGAGAATGCCATCTGTTTCTGTTCACACAAAGTGTAATTTAACTTACCATGAGTGTTTGCTACTTTCAAGGCAGTTAGGTAAACTTACAAGCCTTTCACATAACTATATATGTGAGTATACATGAAATACACACATACACACATATAGAAACATCTATTATCAAGAAAGAAATCACTGAGTATCGATTTTTAAAATTTTTCTACTTTTAACAATTATATTTCAGACATCACCTGTCTTCTTAGTTCTAGTCTTATTTTTTCAATCTGTCTGTTAGATATTTCCACCCTGAATGTTTCTGTACCACAAAAGGAACACATTTAAAATTCAACCCTACACCTCCAGCCCTAATTGGCTTTCCTACTTTAGCTGTCATGTATACCATTTAACCTTTCTGTAATCCAAGGTCCAAAACTTGAAGTCAACTTAACTGTCATTGTAGCTGTAATTAATCTGTGGCGTAGCCAATTACGTTGAATGCTTATTTTCATGGGCTAATTTGGCCATTTGTATGTGTATCTTATTTGGCAAAGTAGTTAAATTTTTTCCAGTTTGTACACATTTGGGGCCACTATCTCTTCAAATGTTTTTTCTCTCCTCTCCCTACTATTTCCTTTTTCCTGGCCACTGGGGACTTTGGTTACATGTATATCAGGCTGCTTGATATTTTCTCATAGTTTACTAATGAGCCTTTTTTTCTTTTGGCACTTTTATCTCTGTTTCATTTTAAATGGTCTTCTTCAGGTTCACTAATCTCTTATTCAGCCTTATCATCTAGTTTTTTTTTTTCATTTTAGCCATTATAATTTTCATCTCTAGAATTTCAATGTGTCTTTTTCATATTTTCCATGTTGCTACTTACATGCTTAATCTTTTGTCTGACTTATTGAACACATGGAATACTGTTATAATGACTGTTACAACATTTTTATCTACCTATTCTATCATTGGTAGCATTTGTAGGTCTGTTTCTATTAATTTTTCTCTTTATGGCTCATCTTTTTCTACTCTTTTTTTTTAAGGAGGCTAATTACTTTACAATATTGTATTGGTTTTGCCATACATTGACATGAATCAGCCATGAGTGTACATGTATTCCCCATCCTGAACCCCCCTCCCACCTCCTTCCCCATCCCATCCCTCTGGGTCATCCCAGTGCACCAGCCCTGTGCACCCTGTCTCATGCATCGAGCACTCTTTTGCATGCCTGGCAATACTTGATTTAGACACCAATCATTGGGTAAAAAATTCCAACTTGGAGGTCTTGGACATTTTTTGTATTCTAATATTTTTAAGTTCTGTTCTTAGAAGTTAAGGTACCTGGACACAATTCGATTCTCCTATCTTGCTTTGAAGCATTGCTAATCCGGATTAGAATAGCTTCTGTTCTACAGATCATTTTTGTTCCACTACTACAAGAAGATCCTTCTGAGTTCTGTCCCTGAGGTCCTGTGAATGAAGAGGATTTTTCTCCTCTATCCTCTGGGATACAAAGGTTCATATAGTCAAAGCTATGGTTTTTCTAGTAGTCATGTACAGATGTGAGAGCTGGACCATAAAGAAGGCTGAGCACCGAAGAACTGATGCTTTTGAACTATGGTTTAGAGAAGACTCTTAAGAGTCCCTTGGACTACAAGGAAGATCAAACCAGTCAGTCCTAAAGGCAATCGATCCTGAATATTCATTGGGAGGACTGATGTTGAAGCTGAAGCTTCAATACTTTGGCCACCTGATGCAAAGAGCCAACTTATTGGAAAAGATTCTGATGCTGGGAAAGATTGAAAGCAGGAGGAGAAGGGGACAGCAGAGGATGTGATAGACAGGGAAGCCTGATGTGCTGCAGTCCACAGGGTGGCAAAGACTTGGACACAACTGAGTGACTGAACAACAACAATCCTTTGGGAAGATTGCTGTTGGGAAGAAGAAACTGTTGCTGCATTCCTGCCCTACCTGGAATACAGGGACTGTTCTCTTTAATCTTTGTGCTGGTTCTTTTGCCAGGGTTGAGTAGTTTCACATTGATTTTTTTGATTAATACTCAGTGGAAGATTTGAGGAGCTCCCCGCAGATCTCTGGAACTTTCTTGTTTCCTGTATTTTCCCCATAAGCTATACCTTCCACTACCTTTGTCTCCTCAACTCAGGGAGACTTTTAGGCTCTGCCTCAGCCCTCCCCCCACCCCTCCCCCTACTGCTTCCTGGAAACTCTCTCTAGTCAGGAAGCTGGAGCAATCAGACTACTAACCTTATTTGTTTCTTCTCATTGATCATTGTCAGGTCTGATGTTCAGTATCTGAATACCATTGTTTCATTTTGTTTTCTTAGTTTTAGGCAGGAAGTTATAGCCAACCTCTGTTAATCTATCTTGGTTAAAAGTAGAAGTTGTGGTGCCCTGTTCAACTGCTTGGGTCAATCTTTGTCCAGCTCACCCAACTTGAAACATCACATCTTCTGACACCTGAACTACTGACTACAGTAATTTTTCTAACAAATCTTCTAGCTTTAGGCTCTGCTATTTGTCATCCATTCCCTCTAACTCAGTCTCAGTAAATTTTTATATACCATGGCTTTCTTCAGAACCAGTGGCATCTCCCCTTGGCTTTAGGATGCAATTCAAATTCCTAGTCTGGCACACACGATCCTCCACCTTCTGACCTCCAGTGATCATTCCAAACTTACTTCTTACTATTCCAGCCAGGTTGAACTAAACAGGTTTCCAACATTACCTGTGAATCATAATTTCTTTGCCTGGTTACAATATTCTCCCCATGAGGAACATTCTCTTTTAAGCCTATTCAAGTTCTACCAATTTTCAAGAAGCAGTTTAAGTCCTATTTCCTTAATGGATCCTTTAAGACTCTAATCCATGAAGCTCCTGTATATATTTTTGCTTTTATTGCCTGAATTATTGACTTGCCTATCAGGAGCCAGCATGGGGAATCCTGCCCGTGGCAAAGGTCATGAGGTTAAGGGGTCCGACAGGCAAACGTGAGTNATGAAGCTCCTGTATATATTTTTGCTTTTATTGCCTGAATTATTGACTTGCCTATCAGGAGCCAGCATGGGGAATCCTGCCCGTGGCAAAGGTCATGAGGTTAAGGGGTCCGACAGGCAAACGTGAGTTGGCCCTTAAGGGAGCCTCACTGAATTTTCTCAAACATCTACCTCCAAAGACAGAGTCTGCCTGCAGTACTTCATTATGCTTTCCACCTATTCTTCTGACATTAACAGGGGGCTATTCCTCACCACCTTTCTCTGGAAAAAGTTAACTTAGAGCTCCAATTAACAGTCTCCTACATATAAAAGGAGTGTTTCAGCTCAAACCCCTCTGATGGCTCTCTAACTTGCCTTACCTGGACTTTTACAACNGAGTATTCCTATCCTCCACCAGCCCCCAGTGTGGGCACTGAAAATCTGCACATTTATCAGCTGGAGGTGACAGACTCCATTAGGAGCTGGTGGGAAAGCAGCTAAAAACTCAAGAGAGATTTTGGATATGAAAGAACTGTAGAAGAGCAGATATAATAAACTTCCCTGGCTGACTGCTAAACACTGTGTGTGCTCATATTATACTCCAGGGAAACTAAAAAAATTAAAAGCAGTAGGGCTTGTGAATATGCCACACCTCTGAATGTGAGCCTAGTTCTGATACTGTTCATCACTCAGTTGTGTCTTATTCTTGCAACCCCATGGACTGACTGTAGCCCACCAGGCTCCTCTGTCCATGGAATTCTCCAGGCAAGAATACTGAGGTGGGTAGCCATTGCCTTCTCCAGGGGATATTCCTGACTCAGGGATCAAACCTGTGTCTCCTGCATTGCAGGAGACAATGGTAAGATTCCTTACCATCTGAGCCTCCAAGGAAGCCCCATCTGAGTCCAATCTTTACCCAAATTATTGTCTGACATCTAAATTGGAGGTGCAGGGGAGAAATTCACCTACAGCTCCTCAAGAGACTCTGCTTTAAAAAAAAGAAAAATGGCACTTGGGCATTTCAATTTAACTCCAGACATGTTAATAATAAAAACTCCAAAATCTCTCCAAAGGAGAAAACACATTTCAGAGTCACTACAGGTATTATCTACAAATATTTACTAATTCTAAACTGAAAATTGAGATGTGAAAAGGAACTGGAAAGTATGCCCCATATTTAGAAAAAAGGTAGTGATTAGAAACTGACTTTGAGTGGGCTCAGATGTTTTATTTAAGATGAAGATTTCAAACAGCTATTATAAATATATTCAAAAACTTAAATTATGTTCAATAAATTAAAGAAAATTAATAACAGATAGTGAATACAAAAGAGAAGAAAACTATAAAAAGATCCAAATGGGCATTTTAGAGATGAAAAATGTATTAACTAAAATGAAAAAAAAATACCTAAAACTTGATCAGTCAAATTTTTGAAAGCCAAAGGTAAAAAGAAAACCTTGAAAGCAGGTAATATAAAAGTGACTCAGCACATAGAGGGTCACAATGATATGAGTAATGGCACAGCTGAAACTGGCATCATTTATGCCAATTAAACTTCAGAAAACAAACAGAATAAATCTGATTTGCATACATAGAAAACTTTGTGTAAAATTTTCTACCATGCTGACAAATATCTCACCTGAAGGCTTTTGTGAATTTAGAGCCCATTAAAATATTTTAAAATTAAGAGAGAGCATCTATGAAAGGNAAAGACAGATTCAAAGTGCTGAAAGAAGAAAACTTTGATCAAGAATTCTCTTTCCAGGGAAACAACTCTTTCAAAATGTGGGTGAAATAAAACTATTTGCAGGTAAAACAAAAACTCAGCAAATTGCCAATGAACCTACACTGCAATAAATGCTTTTAAAAAGTCTTTCAGACTAAAGGAAAGTGATATCGAAAGGTTACTAAGATCCAAAGGAGGGAATTAAGAGCCCTGGAAATGTGGAGCTATAGGTATAAGTATATGTGGTATGTTTTTACGTGCACATGTGTATAAGTATGTGTGTTTATGTATATATAGGCACAAATAGGCCTACTCATATGCACACACGTATTTCTACTTACAATTTTTCTTTGCTTTCTAAGCTTCTTTTAAAAATATGGCTTCTTAAAGCAAAAATAATTAAATGGTGTTATGGGGTTTAAAACTTTCATTCATGAAGTCTATATGACATAGTAAAAAAGAATGGATGTACAGATCTATATCAATATAAAGTTCTCATATTTTATGTAAAAAAACCCAGTATTAACTTGAAATAGGTTGTCAAAAGTTTAAAAAGGCATATTGTAATGGCAAAGAAATAGAGCTACAAATTTTAATAGAGAAATTAAAATGTCATACAAAAATATTAATTTTACAGAAAGACTATAGAAAGTCATGAGAGAAATGGAAAGTAAAATGGACAACCAAATCCAATCATATCTAAAGTTATGAATTAAATAATCAATAGGCAGAAATCATTAGATGAGATTTAAAAAGTAAGATACAGATACTTTGAAGTCAAAAACACAGATTGAAAGTTAAAAGATGGAAGAAATATACCAAACAATAAATATGATACCTGGAGTAAGTAAAATAGACTTAAAGGCAAATAAAATTAAAAGAAACCAAGAGATACATTTCACATTTTTTCAAAGGGTCAATACAACAGGGGAAATTATAGATGTATATGTATCTAACAACAGAGCTCCAAAATACAGGGAGCAAAAACTGCCAAAATTAAAGGTGAATAAAAAAATCAACACTTGCAAGAGATCAACACTGTCCCCTCAGTAACAGACAGAACAAGTAGAAAAAAAAATCAGTAAAAATAAAGCAAACCCAAAACACAGTAACAACCCTGACATGTATGAAAATGAAAGTCACTCAGTCATGTCCAACTCTTTGCAACTGCATGGACTATACAGTCCATTGAATTCTCCAGGCCAGAATACTGGAGTGTGTACCCTTTCCCTTCTTCAGGAGATCTTCCCAATCCAGGGATCAAACCGAGGTCTCCCAAACTGCAGGCAAATTCTTTACCAGCTGAGCTACAGGGGAAATCCATGAGCAAAATAAGCATTCTTAAAGTACACATGAGATATTCACCAGATAACCAAATGTTGGGCCATAACAACCTTCAAAAGAGCCAAAAGCATACAGAAGTTATTCTTCAGCCACAATGGCATTAAATGAGAGACAATACATTACAGGGAGAATTAAGAAATAGTCTGGAACTGAATGGAAATAAACAACATACTATATTAAAACATGCGGCATGACCCTAAAACAGTTCTTGGAAGAATATGAATAACTCGAAATGTTTATATTGGGGAGGAAGTATGATTGAAGACAAATGATCAAAGATTCCACCTTAAGAAACTTTATAAACAAGAGCAAATTGATCCAAAGTAAATAAAAGAAAAAAATTAAAAATCAATGAGAAATGAAAGATATAATAAAGTCAATGAGAAAAAGTTGCTTTCTTAANATGTGAGCCTAGTTCTGATACTGTTCATCACTCAGTTGTGTCTTATTCTTGCAACCCCATGGACTGACTGTAGCCCACCAGGCTCCTCTGTCCATGGAATTCTCCAGGCAAGAATACTGAGGTGGGTAGCCATTGCCTTCTCCAGGGGATATTCCTGACTCAGGGATCAAACCTGTGTCTCCTGCATTGCAGGAGACAATGGTAAGATTCCTTACCATCTGAGCCTCCAAGGAAGCCCCATCTGAGTCCAATCTTTACCCAAATTATTGTCTGACATCTAAATTGGAGGTGCAGGGGAGAAATTCACCTACAGCTCCTCAAGAGACTCTGCTTTAAAAAAAAGAAAAATGGCACTTGGGCATTTCAATTTAACTCCAGACATGTTAATAATAAAAACTCCAAAATCTCTCCAAAGGAGAAAACACATTTCAGAGTCACTACAGGTATTATCTACAAATATTTACTAATTCTAAACTGAAAATTGAGATGTGAAAAGGAACTGGAAAGTATGCCCCATATTTAGAAAAAAGGTAGTGATTAGAAACTGACTTTGAGTGGGCTCAGATGTTTTATTTAAGATGAAGATTTCAAACAGCTATTATAAATATATTCAAAAACTTAAATTATGTTCAATAAATTAAAGAAAATTAATAACAGATAGTGAATACAAAAGAGAAGAAAACTATAAAAAGATCCAAATGGGCATTTTAGAGATGAAAAATGTATTAACTAAAATGAAAAAAAAAATACCCAAAACTTGATCAGTCAAATTTTTGAAAGCCAAAGGTAAAAAGAAAACCTTGAAAGCAGGTAATATAAAAGTGACTCAGCACATAGAGGGTCACAATGATATGAGTAATGGCTAGCTTCTCATCAGAAACTATGAAGACCACTGATATTGGAAAGACAGATTCAAAGTGCTGAAAGAAGAAAACTTTGATCAAGAATTCTCTTTCCAGGGAAACAACTCTTTCAAAATGTGGGTGAAATAAAACTATTTGCAGGTAAAACAAAAACTCAGCAAATTGCCAATGAACCTACACTGCAATAAATGCTTTTAAAAAGTCTTTCAGACTAAAGGAAAGTGATATCGAAAGGTTACTAAGATCCAAAGGAGGGAATTAAGAGCCCTGGAAATGTGGAGCTATAGGTATAAGTATATGTGGTATGTTTTTACGTGCACATGTGTATAAGTATGTGTGTTTATGTATATATAGGCACAAATAGGCCTACTCATATGCACACACGTATTTCTACTTACAATTTTTCTTTGCTTTCTAAGCTTCTTTTAAAAATATGGCTTCTTAAAGCAAAAATAATTAAATGGTGTTATGGGGTTTAAAACTTTCATTCATGAAGTCTATATGACATAGTAAAAAAGAATGGATGTACAGATCTATATCAATATAAAGTTCTCATATTTTATGTAAAAAAACCCAGTATTAACTTGAAATAGGTTGTCAAAAGTTTAAAAAGGCATATTGTAATGGCAAAGAAATAGAGCTACAAATTTTAATAGAGAAATTAAAATGTCATACAAAAATATTAATTTTACAGAAAGACTATAGAAAGTCATGAGAGAAATGGAAAGTAAAATGGACAACCAAATCCAATCATATCTAAAGTTATGAATTAAATAATCAATAGGCAGAAATCATTAGATGAGATTTAAAAAGTAAGATACAGATACTTTGAAGTCAAAAACACAGATTGAAAGTTAAAAGATGGAAGAAATATACCAAACAATAAATATGATACCTGGAGTAAGTAAAATAGACTTAAAGGCAAATAAAATTAAAAGAAACCAAGAGATACATTTCACATTTTTTCAAAGGGTCAATACAACAGGGGAAATTATAGATGTATATGTATCTAACAACAGAGCTCCAAAATACAGGGAGCAAAAACTGCCAAAATTAAAGGTGAATAAAAAAATCAACACTTGCAAGAGATCAACACTGTCCCCTCAGTAACAGACAGAACAAGTAGAAAAAAAAATCAGTAAAAATAAAGCAAACCCAAAACACAGTAACAACCCTGACATGTATGAAAATGAAAGTCACTCAGTCATGTCCAACTCTTTGCAACTGCATGGACTATACAGTCCATTGAATTCTCCAGGCCAGAATACTGGAGTGGGTACCCTTTCCCTTCTTCAGGAGATCTTCCCAATCCAGGGATCAAACCGAGGTCTCCCAAACTGCAGGCAAATTCTTTACCAGCTGAGCTACAGGGGAAATCCATGAGCAAAATAAGCATTCTTAAAGTACACATGAGATATTCACCAGATAACCAAATGTTGGGCCATAACAACCTTCAAAAGAGCCAAAAGCATACAGAAGTTATTCTTCAGCCACAATGGCATTAAATGAGAGACAATACATTACAGGGAGAATTAAGAAATAGTCTGGAACTGAATGGAAATAAACAACATACTATATTAAAACATGCGGCATGACCCTAAAACAGTTCTTGGAAGAATATGAATAACTCGAAATGTTTATATTGGGGAGGAAGTATGATTGAAGACAAATGATCAAAGATTCCACCTTAAGAAACTTTATAAACAAGAGCAAATTGATCCAAAGTAAATAAAAGAAAAAAATTAAAAATCAATGAGAAATGAAAGATATAATAAAGTCAATGAGAAAAAGTTGCTTTCTTAAAAAAATCAATAAAATGGAAAATGATAAACCAATCAAGAAAAAGATGTATACACTACCAGCATCAGGAATAAACAGCATATTGCTGCAAATTTTAAAGACATTAAGAGGCTAATAAAAGAACATTATGAATAACTTTGTGCCAACAAATTTGACAATTCAGAGGAAAGGGAAAATACCTCAGAAGATCAAAATTACCAAAACTGCCTCAAGAAGAAACAAAAAATTTGAATATACTTTTACTATATAAAGAAATTAAATCAGTAACTTAAAACTTTCTTATTAAGAAAGGACAAAACACAGATAACATCACTGTGAGTTAAAACAAATATTTAAGAAGACTGAAAATATCAAGTAAAATCACAAAACAGAAAAGGATACTCTCCATTTATGAAATATTATTGAACATGAAAACCAGACAACAATATGAAAGAATAAAGACACAATAGACAAATATCTTTCCCAAATACACATGCAAAAATATTTTAAAGATATTTAGCACGTCAAATCTAGTAACGTTTGAAAAAGATATAATGCATGACAAAATAGGCTTTATTCTACAACTAAAAAGTTGTCTTAATAGTAAAAGAAAAGATCAAGGAAGGAATAGATTATATTAATGAAGCAAAAAGTCATATGACCACATAGTAGGTGAGAAAATTCATTTGACAATTAACATCCATTCCTGATTTTAAAAAATCTTAGCAAATTAGTAATAGATGGGAATTACTCAGTCTTATAAACAGCATCTATAAATGTCTGTTGATTTAACAAACTTCTCAACAAAGTTGGTAAAAAGGGAATGTATTTCAACATAATAAAGGTCATTTGTAACAAGTCCACAGCTAACATCATACTCAACAGTGAAGCACTGAAAACATTTTGTTTAAAATTAGGAGCAAGAGAAGATATCCACGCTCATCCTCTTATTCAACATACTTTTGGAAGCTCTAACCAGAGCAATCAGACAAGGAAGAGAAAGTGATCAAAATTAGAAAGGAAGAAGTAAAAACTTCACCATTTACAGATAACATGATATTATATCTGGAAAACCCTAAGGACACCCAAGACAGACAGGTCATAGTGGAGAGTTCTGACAAAATGTGGTCCATGGAGAAGGGAATGGCAAAGCATTTCAGTGTTCTTGCCTTGAGAACTCCACAGCCAATAAAATTGTGTTGCATATTTAAGAGTTGCAAATAAAGTAGATCTTAAAAGTTTTGATCACAAGAAAAACTTTTATAGCAATACATGGTGATGGATTTTAACTAGACATTGTAGTATTGAATCATTATGTTGCACAGCTGAAACTGGCATCATTTATGCCAATTAAACTTCAGAAAACAAACAGAATAAATCTCTCTGATTTGCATACATAGAAAACTTTGTGTAAAATTTTCTACCATGCTGACAAATATCTCACCTGAAGGCTTTTGTGAANTTTCATGGCTGCAATAAAGTCTGACACTGTTTCCACTGTTTCCCCATCTATTTGCCATGAAGTGATGGGACCAGATGCCATGATCTTCGTTTTCTGAATATTGAGCTTTACACCAGCTTTCTCACTCTCCTCTCCCACTTTCATGCTCCCTAAGAATGATATTTATAGCCTGGGTCTTCTGCTTTCATCTTTGCTTCTTGTGATTTACGTTGGGACTTATAGTAAATACATTTTTATGCTGTAAAACATCAAAAACTAAATGTATTGACAAGAGAAAATGTAAAATAACTTGACTTCAAGGAAGTTGCATTTTATATATCATTACCTAGGAAGAAAAATATTCCAGAATTAGGTGAATTTTTGTGGCTCTGCTGAAAACAGGTGGGGCTTCCTGGGTAGCTCAACGGTAAAGAATTACATCTGCTAATGTAAGAGACATGGGTTTGATTCCTGAATCAGGAAGATTCCCTGGAGAATGAAATGGCAACCTACTCCTGTATTCTTGCCTGGAGAACCCCAAGGAGCCTGGTGGGCTACAGTCCAGGGGGTTGCCAAGAGTTGGATATGACTTAGTGATTGAACAGCAACAACAGTAAAAACAGGTAGTATTCAATCATAAGATTCTCATCACTCCTCCCTCCCCACTAATCACAGACTTGTGATGACTTAATTCCATATTCTCCAACCAACAATCTTTATGCCAGGAACACAAAGACAAGCCAATGGCTGGGAATATACATATACTCTATGACAGTAGACTACTGTACACATATTAATCAGTGCCTATGGAAACAGTTATCTCTTCACTCAGGCACAGAGCACATTCCAGGGTAACATCAGAGGAAACATGGTACAGTGGAGAGTGTACAGACTTTGAACTAGACAATCATTCACTTATTCCTTTCTTACATATTCCTCCAGGGCCCATTTGGTGCTAGAGAATAAAACAGGAAACACAGGAACACAGTTTTGCTGCCTAGAATATAATAGCTTCTATTCAGAGGATGCGACTTGTGAACAAAGGTCTGGTTTTTCCAGCAGTCATGTATGGATGTGANGAGAATAAAACAGGAAACACAGGAACACAGTTTTGCTGCCTAGAATATAATAGCTTCTATTCAGAGGATGCGACTTGTGAACAAAGGTCTGGTTTTTCCAGCAGTCATGTATGGATGTGAGAGTTGGACCATGAAGAAGGCTGAGTGCCGAAAAATTGACGCTTTCGAAGTGTGGTGCTGGAGAAGACTCTTGAGAGTCCCTTGGACTGCAAGATCAAACCAGTCAATCCTAAAGGCAATCAACCCTGTATGTCCATTGGAAGGACTGATGCTAAAGCTGAAGTTCCAATACTTTGGCCACTTGATGTGAATGAAGAATTGTCTCATTGGAAAAGACTCGGATGCTGGGAAAAACTGAGGGCAAGAGGAAAAGGGGTGACAGGATAAGATGGTTGGATGACATCACTGACTCAATGGACTTGAGTTTGAGCAAACTCAGGGAGATAATGATGGACAGAGAAGCCCGGCGTGCTGCAGTTCATGGGGTTGCAAAGAGTTGGACATGACTTAGCGACTGAAGAACAACTTATGAATCAAGTATTTACTTTGTTGTTATCAGTCTCTAAGTCATGTCCAACTCTTTGTGACCCCATGGACTGCAGCACGCCAGGCTTTGTCTTTCACTATATCACCAGGCTCTTCTGTCCATGGGATTTCCCAGGCAAGGATACTGGAATGGGTTGCCATTTCCTCCTCCTGGGGATCTTCCTGACCTAGGGATTGAACCTGAGTTTCTTGCATCTCCTGCATTGGCAGGCAGATTCTTTACCACTAGAGCCACTTGGGAAGCCCTATATTATTAGATAGTTACTTAATTTTGAAGGGATAGATACACCATGACTGTGAAACTGTGGCAGATCAGAGAACGTTTCACATTATTTTTTTTCCAATTTTTAAAAAATATTTATTTTTAATTGAAGAATAATTACTTTACAATGTTATGTTGGTTTCTGCTGTACAACAACATGAATCAGCCATAAGTATACACATATCCAGGCAATGGCACCCTACTCCAGTACTCTTGCCTGGCAAATCCCACGGACGGAGGAGCCTGGTAGGCTGCAGTCCATGGGGCCAAGAAGAGTTGGACACGACTTCACTTTCACTTTTCACTTTCATGTATTGGAGAAGCAAATGGCAACCCACTCCAGTGTTCTTGCCTGGGAAGTGCCATGGACAGAGGAGCCTATTGGGCTACAGTCCATGGGGTCACAAAGAGTTGGACATGATTCAGCAACTAAACAACAACAAGTGTATATATTTCAATGCTATTGTCTCAATTAGTCCTACCCTCTCCTTCCCCTGCTGTGTCCATAAGTCCTTCCTCTAGTCTCCATTTCTATTGTTGTTGTTCGTCTCTATTCCTGACCTGTAAATAGGTTCATCAGTACCATTTTTCTAGACTCCACTGAAAAAACAAAGGGCACAATAGCTCTTCATGATGGTTTCCTGAAAGTGTTTATAGTCTAGTGATTATTTTCTTCCACTAAACTGCATCTAACTTCAGATGCCCTATGCATAGCAAGAGAAATGAGAAAACATTGAAGGTTTTAAACCGATCAAAACTTCAACTTAGGAATGTGTGAAGCTGTGGCTAGAACCAAATTCAGAAGAGTTGAGCAAGAGAAGTTTCATTTATGAAGTTTTTCCTGGGAAGAACTGTAACTCTCTGTTAAGAGAATGTTTTTACTTCTGCATCAAAATTACTGTAATGCTGAACAGTAACTGAAGACCTAGCTCAGTGGCCATCAATCTTCTTTGGGACTTAAATGTCTCTTCCCCCGACTCTCTCTTGAATTCCAGGTTTAGAAAGATCATATCTGCCATGCATTGGAGAGTGTAGGCACACAGAAAACCCTGCATAAGTGCTTGCAATTATTACAACTGCTACTCTACTGGGGGCTTCCCAGTTGGCACCAGTGGTAGAGAACCTGCCTTCTAAAGCCAATGCAGGAGACTTAAGAGATGTGGGTTTGATCCCTGGGTTGGGAAGATCCCCTGGAGAAGGATATAGCAACCCACTTCAGTACTCTTGCCTGGAAAATGCCATGGACAAAGAAGCCTGGCATGCTACAGTCCATAGGGTTGCAAAGAGTTGGACATGACTGAAGGGACTTAGCATGCACACACACTACTATATTCAGCTTATGAAAGAACTTCTCCATTATTTGGCAAAAGAATATTTAATATCACAAATAATTCTCATGAGGCTACAGAAACACGACCACATGGTGTTAATATTATTTTCCTCCCCAAAGAACAAAGAAACTCAAGGTCCTAATGATTTGCGGCAGCTTTATCATAGCAAACAAATGGAAGCCTTTGGAAATACTGGAGCAGTGGGACACCCAGAGGCCCTGTCTGTATGTTTACTGGTCCAGGGAACCCAAGTTCAGAACCACTGGGTTTACTTTGATGGTTCCTTTCCTTTCTGAAAAGGCATCTTAAATAGTCTCATATGACCTAGGAGTTAAAGTTGTTTAGTCACTAAGTTGTGTCCAATGCTTTGCGAACCCACCAAACTAAAGCACACCAGGCTTCCCTGTCCTTCGCTGCCTCCCAGAATTTGCTCAAATTCATGTCCATTGACTCAGTGATGCCGTCCATCTCATCCTCTGTCACCCCCTCTTCCTTTTGCCGTCCATCTTTCCTAGCATTAGGTTCTTTTCCAATGAGTCGGTTCTTTGCATCAGGCGACCAAAGCATTGAAGCTTCAGCTTCAGGCCTTCCAATGAATATTCAGGGTTGATTTCCTTTAGGATTGACTGGTTTGAGCTCCTGGCAGTCCAAAGGACTAACAAGATGTCATCATTCGATCATTATAGTTGTCTCAATAATATAAAATGATGAATGAATGCTCTTTATGATGGATATTTTTTAGAGTCTTATCCATAGATCTCCCCACCATGTCTACAGGGCTGAGCCCCAAGCATTTGGTTTGAATGACCTGAATCTATATCCATGATCTTGACTGGCTGGAATGTGACTGAACAGACAACAAATTCTTTCTGCCTACCATTTAGGATTTTAACTATGAAACAGGGACTGCAAACAAAGATCAGATGAACACAGAGCTCTTAAAGAAAGATCCATGATCCTGCTTTGAAGTCCCCAGAGCCCTGCCTGAATCCTTGCAACAAATTTCCCATTTTGGTTTAAAGTAGCTCAAATTGGCTTCTGTTACTCACAAACAATAAACCCTTAACCAATATGCAATTCAAATGCTAATTTGTTAGAAACCCCAGACTATCTATGATAAATAACAGAAACTATCAGATTCATCAGAGTCTCTATGGAAAATCTGAAACAAATTTATAAGTACCAGCATTCTTTTTCAGGGCCCCAGGGCATAAGAACAGATGCTGTGTTTAGACTGGTGATCACACTCAGATTAATCCAGTTTGTGGAACTGGGAATCATGTCTCCTCCTTAATATGTTTGCATCAGCTCATTGACACAAGCCTAAGAAGGCTCCAGGTTTGTAGTGGGTGAGGGGAGGGGGAATCCAAACCCTTTCTCCAACATAAGTGTGTGTATACAAATGCTTGTGTGCGCATGCACGTATGTCTGTGCACGCACGCACACACACACATGAAAGATAGGGAGGCATTTTTCTTAAGTCATTTCTCAAAGAGAGAAGTCAGATCCTATGGGGGTGGTTCAGGGGAAAGGGAGAAGGTGTCTGAACCAGCAACAGTGAATATTGTATGGTCTGAGGGAGGTGGCAGTTGAATGAAAGACAGTCTTGTAGCAAAGCAGTCAACATCCCAGCGGCATGGTTTCCCAGAGGAGAAACAGTGGTGGACAGGCTCACAAAGCCATACAATACTTCAGAGTCCAAGCTGACCCTCATTGCTATGGATCCCAGATTCCCAGATCCTCAGAAGAGGAGGGTCTTTCTTGCTTTCTCCCCCTCCATTTTCCCCTGCCTCTGCATCCCACCAGTACTTTGGCGTGGTAAGTGTGCAGCAAACCACATTGATATGTGCACTTGGGCTGCTCCCTGGAGCTGCTGGAACAGAAGTGAATCCCAGTGCAACCTGGGTGGAGATGACTCAGCCACAGGGGACAGCGTCGATTGAGGGTCAAAACAGGAATGAAGCGGAGCAGAGCTCCCTGACCATGCCTTGGCACAACTTAGGTGGAGAGAAACAGTTAGCTGGGCAACTGGGGCTGCAACCTTGTATCCTGAGGGGGTCTGGCAGCATCAAGTCACCACTGTCCAATTTGAAGACACACATTCACACTCTCAGTGGACAGCCAGCTCTGTTGGGGCAATAGCAGGAGGAATTTTGTCAGGGATGGCAATCAGCCATGCACGTGAATCCACACAGCTTCCCATGCTATGCAAAGCATGGAGACACACGAAACTCACTGCAATTGTCTGTGGATTTGCCACATTATCCTGCACGTAAGAAGCAGGATAAGGATAAGGATCCCACTGATATCTGTTTTGACACACGAAACTCATTGCAGTTATCTGTGGATTCGCCACATTATCTTGCACATAAGAAGCAGGATAAGGATAAGGATCCCACTGAGATCTGTTTTGAGAAACTTAAAGTGGTAGCATGAATCTTCATGAGGGCAAGTTCCTTCTAGAAGGCCAGAGAGGGGGCCCATGCTCGTAGTCACTGAAATGGAGATGTTAGGAGCTCAGAAAGCTTTCTTTCCCAAAAGTAAACTAATTTTAGAAACTAACCCTTGCTCTAGGGACAACTCATCTTTCACTAGCCACGCTGGTCATTTTAATAGACAAAAAATAATTATCTGAAGTTTTGTCTTGGCAAATGAATAAAGTCTGAATAGAGAAGCTAATTAGGTAGCTTGTCTTCAGCCTATTCTTAGCCAGGTCATTTCCTCATTTCAAATTCTTATGGGGGACTCTTACAAGTCATTTGGTCTTCATGGCTCTGTTTTTCAAAAAAGAGGAGGGGAAAAAGTTTGCTCTAGCAATTAAGCTTTGTGGAACTAACACACACCTTCTGTGTAACAAGAAGACAGACATTAAGTGCCCTGGGAAGTTTATAGACAGCCTGGGAATAGCTCACCCATTGTTTCTACATCACCCAGATTTATAATTGCAGTTTCCATCATAGGCATTTGACACAATGAGCATTTATAAAGTGCTTCCCAGTCTCCAAATGGTTTCATTCAGTTTTTCTTCATTTTGAAAAGAAGATTGATTTTATAGTATACTGACTAGTGGGAAACTAATATTCTATATTAAATTAACTTCTGTTTGTTTTTCTAGTTAATAACTGCATTCAATTCTATTTACTTTCTGCTCCTTTCTCTTAGCACAGGAACTAAGGTGTAATTCAGGTGCTCTGATTTTTAAATGCCAGCCACATATGAATTTTAATCCTGTTGGTTTTACACAAGCTCCAGATCCAATTAATTATGGTCTCAAAAGTATTTTTAAAATCTCAAAGCTAAGATTATTGTCTAGGAATGGGGCTGCCATTAAATATTCAGAATTTTGAATTCTTCTCATAAACACATCTGTTTATTATATATACCATGTATAATAAGCAGATTAATATATATGTATATGTATATATATCATGGTAGGTCCTGGGGTACACAGATAGACCATGGGTCTCTTCACCCACACCATATCTAAAGATGCACAGGATGATACTATGCGTGGAAGGTGGAGTATACAGTATATACTAAAACAGAAGGGAAAGTGAACAAAATCCTGATAGTAAGGATGGGGGCGGGAGGAAGGTGTGTTCAGGTGCTGACAACTCCCCAGTGATCTTAGGGTATCTCTTATTCTAATACAGAACCACAACTGGGATTGATGGCAGATTTTAAGTTAACTTTTTTCAGTATGAAAATATCCTTTACTTACGGAGTGGGAAGAGAGTGAGAAATTTTTTGTTTTTCAACTGAGTAATGGTTGATTCACAATATTACATTTAGTTTCAGGTGTACAGCATGGTTCAAAGCTTATATAGACTATACTCCATTTATAGTTAATGTAAAATATTGGCTATATTGCCTTTGCTGCACAATATATCCTTGAAGCTTATTTTATTCTATAGACAGTAGTTTGTACCTTTTAATTCCCTACCCCATGATGAGTCTCCCTCTTCCTCATCCCACTGGTAACCATTAGTTTTTTCTCTATATCTGTGAGTCTATTTTT
>SJYW01006315.1:5051-16592 GCA_006410735.1 Raphicerus campestris | reverse complement strand
CTCCACACCCTCTCCAGCATTTATTGCTTGTAGACTTTTGGATAGCAGCCATTCTGACTGGCATGAAATGGCACCTCATGGTGGTTTTGATTTGCATCAAGAGAGTAAATCTTAAAAATCCTTATCACAAGAAAACAAAGCATTTGTAACTATGTATGGTAACAGATGTTACCTAAATTTATTTTGCAATATATACTGATAAAGATCATTACGTTGTACACCTGAAAGGAATATAACATTATATGCCAATTTTACCTCAGTATCAACATAAAATATATTAATAAGTATGAAATCTTTGAGGTAAATGAGCTCTACTTCCCAGCTAAAGTTTTGTTGACATTATACTCTTGGGATTTCTGTCCAGTGTGCAGTCTCTGTGCTTAATGAAGCATCTGAAAGCTTATAGATATTGATTACATTCAGAAGATTTATATACATTATGAATTTTTCTTATTGAATAAGAGAGAAGTTATTTTGAAAAGTTTTTCGCCATTNGTCCAGTGTGCAGTCTCTGTGCTTAATGAAGCATCTGAAAGCTTATAGATATTGATTACATTCAGAAGATTTATATACATTATGAATTTTTCTTATTGAATAAGAGAGAAGTTATTTTGAAAAGTTTTTCGCCATTCAATGGCATCCCACTCCAGTACTCTTGCCTGGAAAATCCCATGGACGGAGGAGCCTGGAAGGCTGCAGTCCATGGGGTTGCTGAAGGTTGGAGACGACAGAGCGACTTCACTTTCACTTTTCATGCATTGCAGAAGGAAATGGCAACCTACTCCAGTGTTCTTGCCTGGAGAATCCCAGGGACGGGGTAGCCTGGTGGGCTGCCGTCTATGGGGTCACACAGAGTCGGACACAACTGAAGCGACTTAGCAGCAGCAGCAGCAGCAGCATAGATGACTTCTCTCCAGGATGAATTCTCCAATTCCTAACGAGGATCATTTAGAGTTGAAGACTTTGCTACACTGTCTGCACCCAACAGAGTTCTTACAACTGCTGAAAAAGAGTTGAGCTATAGCTGAAGGATTTCCCACATTTACTACATTCGTAAGAGTTTAATGGATTGAATAGTGTCCCCTTCAAATATAGAAGTTTTATAATCGGTTAAACTGTAACCTCCAAAATTCACCCAGAACTTCAGAAGGTTATCCTATTTGGAAATGAAGTCTTTGAAGATACAATTATTTAAGACAAGGTCATACTAGACCAGGGTGGGTCCTAACTCCACTGACTGGTTTCCTTATAAGGAGCAAGAGGACACACAGACACATTAAGGAAGAACAGCACCGAGGAAGGATGTTGGAGGTTACTGGTGATCCGGAAGGCTGGGAAAGAGGCATGGCACAGACGCCTCAGAGGCTTCATGAGGAACTAACTTCAATTACACCTGTTTTTCAGCTTCAGGTTTATTTGCTGAACTGTGAGAGAATAAACTAACGTGTTCAAGACTGGGTGTGCATGCACGCTACGTCCATCCATTCATGTCTGACTCTTTGTGACCTCATGGACTGCAGCCCTCCTGGCTCCTCTGTCCATGGGATTCTCCAAGCAAGAATACTGGAGTGGGTTGCCATTTCCTCCTCCAGGGGATCAGCCCGACGCAGGAATCGAACCTGCGTCTCTTAAGTCTTCTGCATTGGCAGGCAGATTCTTTACCACTAGCACCATCTGGGAAGCCCATTTATGTTCATATCTGGAAAATTAATTAGATCCATAAAATTCATGAGAGGTGTGCTAAAAAGATAGAAGCTGCTAATAAAACAAGTTTTAAGCGGCTTTCTAAAAGGCCCAACAACCAAGACAGTTTCCGCGTTCGGCGGGCGCCAGAGAAAGCCTTGCGGCACTTCTGGCGCCATCTCGTGTCAACACTGAGCCGAGCACGTCTAAATATTCTAAACAACAGGGGGAAAATAAAGGCAAAGAGCAGAGGCGTGTAGCCAAGCGTGCCGGAAAATCCGGGAAGGGAAAGGAGATGCGCCTGGAAAGGCAGGCTGGG
Organism: Raphicerus campestris; assembly: GCA_006410735.1. Taxonomy (NCBI): domain Eukaryota; kingdom Metazoa; phylum Chordata; class Mammalia; order Artiodactyla; family Bovidae; genus Raphicerus; species Raphicerus campestris. The sequence goes on along the minus strand of SJYW01006315.1, from coordinate 14,590 downwards.
CCAGCTCTGAGCGAGGCCTTTATCTCATTGGCACCGAAGGGCTCTTAGCACCTAAGTGACACGATCACATGTGTGTTTTAGAACAAAGCATCCTAGGAACACAGGCACGGGCTGTGAGAAGCGGTCAGACGCCACGCGGACGGCTGGTCCAAGCTGTGCTTCTGGCTCAGTTTTGGGGCCAGATCGCAGGAATAGCTGCCTCCTACCAGAATACAAGCAGCGACTACTGGTTTATATGATCATGTCTGTGCCCCCACCCCACCGGCTTAAAGAGCGCCTGGCACATAACACTTTATTAGGAATTAAAAGGGGTGACATCTTACCACATACAGACCACAGGACAATACCGCCGAAGTCCTTACCCCGAGCATCCCCCAAGCCTCCTCCTGACCGTCCCCACAGGAGGGCGGGCCCACCCATCTCACAGGTGACAGCCGGGCTCGGTGAGGTCGCCCGCGCCCGGGCCAAGGCCGTCCTCCGACTCCGGACTCTCTCCCTGCCCGGAGCCCAGGGAGCGCCTCCCGCCTCGGGTGCAGACGCCGGCGCAGCCCCGGCTCGGCGGGGGCCGGCTGCCGTTCCGCCCCGCTCCGGGCCGGGGACACATCCGCCGGACGACGAGGCGGGGACGCGCTTCTCCGGACCACCCGACGGGCAATTTCGGCCCCAGGAGACCTGTCCCCCGGAACGCCTCCCAGGCTAACCGGACCCGCGGGCCCAGCCCAGAGAGGCGACGGCCAGGCCCGGTGGCGGGGCGCAGGGTCCCCGCCACCGCAGCCCGAGCCGTGCGCACCGCGAACCCCGCCGCCAAGGAAGGCTCCTCCGGCGTTACCTCACGGGCCTGGCGAACGAGGCGCCCCGCTCCCCCTGCTCAGCCTGAAAAGGGGAGGTCTAAGCGCCAAGGACCGCAGGACTTCCAGAGCAGCCTCACCCCTATCTAGTCCCGCCGCCGCCTCCACCAGGCGGGACCCACTCAGTCGCCCTTGCGGCCACCCGCTCCGCTCCCGGGGACTAGCTCGGCCCCACTCGGCTCAACTCGGCTCCACTCGGCTCTACCCGACAGGCTCTGTCCACCTGCTCGGCTCTGCTCGGCTCTCCTTAGCCCCGCTCGGCCCCGCTCGGCCCCGCTCGGCCCCGCTCGGCTCCGCTCGGCTCCGCTCGGCTCTACCCGACAGGCTGTCCACCTGCTCGGCTCCGCTCGGCTCTCCTCAGCCCCGCTCGGCCCCGCTCGGCTCCGCTCGGCTCTACCCAACAGGCTCTGTCCACCTGCTCGGCTCCGCTCGGCTCTCCTCAGCCCCGCTCGGCCCCGCTCGGCCCCGCTCGGCTCCGCTCGGCTCTACCCGACAGGCTCTGTCCACCTCCTCGGCTCCGCTCGGCTCTCCTCGGCTCCGCTCGGCTCCGCTCGGCTCTCCTCAGCCCCTCTCGGCCCCGCTCGGCCCCGCTCGGCTCTGCCCGCCTGCTCGGCTCCGCTCGGCCCACCTGCTCTGCGGCTATCGACCCGTGGAACAGTCGCGATTCGCGCGCTTCCCCGGCTGGGCGCTGCGGCCCTTGCAGGGTCCGGCTCGACCCCGTTTGGCCCCCCCTTGGGCTTGCGTCCCGCACAGCCGTCCCCACCCGCAGCCTCGGCGCCTTCCCCGGCCACCGAGGAGCCCCCTGCCCCTGCGCACCCGTCAGCGGCCGGGCGGCCCGGAGGGAGCCGGCCGCACTCCGCCCCGCAGAGGCCACGCGGGCCGCGGGGCAGCCCCGGGTTTCGGACCGTCAGGCCCCCACCTCGCCACCGGAGGACCTTGGGGCCGACCCCTCCCTGCGAGTCTCGGCCTCCGTCTGCGGACGGGAGCGGCTGCTAAGCCCGTGGCCCCGGGGCTCGCGGCGGGGCTGAGGAGCCGGGGAGCGCGGGTCGCCCTGAGCTGGACGGAGGGTGGACGCGGGGGAGAGCCGGGGACGGGCCGCCGGAGCCCGGGCCCTGAGCGCGGAGACACGCCCGGAGCCCCGGCCCGCTGCCGGGCCGGCCAGAGCTGTGTGGCTTCCAGCGAGGCGCCCGGTTTCCTCAGTAAAGGACCAGTTCCTTTACAAGCGAGAACGCTCTGTGGGCGCCCCTGCCCGGGACCTGGAGGAATGAGGCTGCACAGGGGTCAGCCCCATTCCGTGTCCTCAGAAGGCTGGGCTGAGGGAAGGATAGTCCATAGCCTCCGCTGAGTTTCATCCACAGACTTTTCCTAGCCTTGAACTCAGAGCTGGCGAGGCAGGGCAACAGGTGGGTACTTGAATTGCAAGCTGCAGAAACTGGATTTAGAAATTTAAATGAAAACAATTGTTTGAAAGGATATACTGAAAGGTTGGGGAATTAAGGGAGGCCTGAAGACAAAAAACAAAAAAAAAAAAAAACCAGTAGAAGTCAGTACCCAAGACCTCTGAACTTTAACCCCGGGACGCTTGCTGTCAGTGCTTGGACTGTGTCCAGAGTAGAGGATCTGATTAATGGGACGTAGGTGTCAGGAAATTCTTCACATTGGAGTCAGCTTTGAAGGATGAATAGAAGTTTGCCAAAGGGAGAAGAATGGGGCTTCCACACAGAGCAGCAGGGACAGGGCGCGGTGGGGCCGGGCAGGGGTCCAGGGCCGCGCTGTGCCAGGCGCTTTCCTGGCCATCTTGCTCAATGCTCACAAACCCTACGAACTAAGTGCCGTTAATTTTGAGGGGAAATGATTTTATCTTCTTCAAAAAATTGCTAAATGCCTTTCTAAAGAATTCAAGCTAGATAGCAAAAGGCTGCAAAAATTGGGGGTGGGCGTAGGGGTAATCATAGCAAATTCTAGTACCCTAAATGTCCAAGGTTAATATTAGCAACATCATCACAGGTATCTTTGTAGGCCTATATATGGCAGGAGGCAAGAAGAAGAGAAAACTGGAGCGAGGTTGGGTGGAAGGGAAGGAGGGCAAGAGGAATCAGAAAGAATTCTGTGAAGGGGGACCCCATTTTTGCTAAATTTAAAAATATATGAAGCTTATTATACTTGAATTTAACAAAATAGATTTTAAATAAAAGCAGTTGCTACTTTGATTTATTGTCTGCTACCATAACAGATATTTCCTACAAGACTCACCCACCAAGATTATGAAGAACATTGTGAAGTTGGGGGTCATCGATTCTCTTTAAGTTACACATTTTGCTCTTGGCTCAATTTTTCCCTACTACGAAAGTGAAGTTGCTCAGTCATGTACGACTCTTTGTGATCCTATTGACTGTACTCTACCAGGCTCCTCCATCCATGGCGTTTTCCAGGCAAAAGTACTGGAATGGGTTGCCATTTCCTTCTCCAGGGCATCTTTCCAACCCAGGGATCGAACCCACGTCTCCCTCATTGCAGGCAGATGCTTTACCCTCTGAGCCACCAGGGAAGCCCTTTCCCCTAATATGAAGGATTAAAAACGTAAGTTCCTCACACTTTCCTCATGCCCACACCCAACATTCTGCTGTTGGGCTATTGTTTTCCTAATGCCAAGGTCTTTGATATTACATTTGCTCCGCCGCCTCCCTTCCTTTGGATGTTTAGTGCTAGTTCTGGGTTTATGTGGGAGCATTGCTCACCTCTAGCCTATTGCCTTGGCTTTTCCCCCTCTGACTTCTATGTTTAGATTTATCTCTTGGTGGGCACAGCCTCAACTGACGAATGTGGACCTTGAGCTTTGTTTAAAGACATGTTGCCTATGGCAGATCAGTGGAGGAGTCAAGATTCTGAGTTAGATTTTCCTGACTCCAAAGACTACCCAGGAGACAGGAACTTTTGGTACGAGGTTGGCATCTGGGGAAGGGGAGAGTCACTCTCTCTCCTTGAACCTTCTGGGGAGGCCAGAGGGGGCTGGACAAGACATACAGCTAATTCTGCCCCAGGGCTCAGTTTCAGAGCTGGGCAGATTCCTTGTGGTGCCTCTAACCCAGCCCCAGAGGTCTGAGGAAGGAGTGAGTGACACAGGCTGCTAGTCTTATCCTAGGTTTACCTGGAGGCTGAGAGCTGTGGACAGGAACTAGGACAATGAGGAAGTTCAAAGCATCTCCTTTCCTATCGTAGAAACAAAAATTCCCAACCAGGGGTCTATGCCAAGTTTCTTTCACTTGGGGGACAATAATAAAGCCCAGAGTTGGGCAGCCTGAGCTGGAATGGCAGCTCGACCACGTCCCCTGGTCCTTCTTGTTTTCCAGCCTGCCCCCCTTCTCAAGATGGTGGCCAGAGGTCAGCAAAGAAGGGGGAACCCGAGGAACCAGAAGCCTGGAGACTTGCACCCGAGTCTCCCTGGCCAGAACAGAGTTCTGTGGATGCTGCTGGGAAACGTAGCTTCTTAGTCAAAAGACAGAAGCTTCATCGTCAACGGTGACTTGTGATCTATAGTCACAACAGCCTCATCGTTCACTCACGGATGTCTGAAGTGCCAGCGGTGGGTCGGGCACAGACTTGCTGGCTGTTCAGTGGTGACTGGATGAGGGTCCATCCTCCCAGGGCCACTTGAGTGCTCCCTAAGTGCCAAGCAGCTGGTGGCGGCCACTCCCTTTCACTCTCCTGCCAGCACTGGGAAAGGAAGTGAAGTCGCTCAGTCGTGTCTGACTCTCTGCGGCCCCATGGACGGTAGCCTACAACGCTCCTCCGCCCATGGGATTTTCCAGGCAAGAGCACTGGAGTGGTTTGCCATTTCCTTCCCCAGNAGTTGCTCAGTCATGTACGACTCTTTGTGATCCTATTGACTGTACTCTACCAGGCTCCTCCATCCATGGCGTTTTCCAGGCAAAAGTACTGGAATGGGTTGCCATTTCCTTCTCCAGGGCATCTTTCCGACCCAGGGATCGAACCCACGTCTCCCTCATTGCAGGCAGATGCTTTACCCTCTGAGCCACCAGGGAAGCCCTTTCCCCTAATATGAAGGATTAAAAACGTAAGTTCCTCACACTTTCCTCATGCCCACACCCAACATTCTGCTGTTGGGCTATTGTTTTCCTAATGCCAAGGTCTTTGATATTACATTTGCTCCGCCGCCTCCCTTCCTTTGGATGTTTAGTGCTAGTTCTGGGTTTATGTGGGAGCATTGCTCACCTCTAGCCTATTGCCTTGGCTTTTCCCCCTCTGACTTCTATGTTTAGATTTATCTCTTGGTGGGCACAGCCTCAACTGACGAATGTGGACCTTGAGCTTTGTTTAAAGACACGTTGCCTATGGCAGATCAGTGGAGGAGTCAAGATTCTGAGTTAGATTTTCCTGACTCCAAAGACTACCCAGGAGACAGGAACTTTTGGTACGAGGTTGGCATCTGGGGAAGGGGAGAGTCACTCTCTCTCCTTGAACCTTCTGGGGAGGCCAGAGGGGGCTGGACAAGACATACAGCTAATTCTGCCCCAGGGCTCAGTTTCAGAGCTGGGCAGATTCCTTGTGGTGCCTCTAACCCAGCCCCAGAGGTCTGAGGAAGGAGTGAGTGACACAGGCTGCTAGTCTTATCCTAGGTTTACCTGGAGGCTGAGAGCTGTGGACAGGAACTAGGACAATGAGGAAGTTCAAAGCATCTCCTTTCCTATCGTAGAAACAAAAATTCCCAACCAGGGGTCTATGCCAAGTTTCTTTCACTTGGGGGACAATAATAAAGCCCAGAGTTGGGCAGCCTGAGCTGGAATGGCAGCTCGACCACGTCCCCTGGTCCTTCTTGTTTTCCAGCCTGCCCCCCTTCTCAAGATGGTGGCCAGAGGTCAGCAAAGAAGGGGGAACCCGAGGAACCAGAAGCCTGGAGACTTGCACCCGAGTCTCCCTGGCCAGAACAGAGTTCTGTGGATGCTGCTGGGAAACGTAGCTTCTTAGTCAAAAGACAGAAGCTTCATCGTCAACGGTGACTTGTGATCTATAGTCACAACAGCCTCATCGTTCACTCACGGATGTCTGAAGTGCCAGCGGTGGGTCGGGCACAGACTTGCTGGCTGTTCAGTGGTGACTGGATGAGGGTCCATCCTCCCAGGGCCACTTGAGTGCTCCCTAAGTGCCAAGCAGCTGGTGGCGGCCACTCCCTTTCACTCTCCTGCCAGCACTGGGAAAGGAAGTGAAGTCGCTCAGTCGTGTCTGACTCTCTGCGGCCCCATGGACGGTAGCCTACAACGCTCCTCCGCCCATGGGATTTTCCAGGCAAGAGCACTGGAGTGGTTTGCCATTTCCTTCCCCAGTGGATCTTCCCAACCCAGGGATCGAACCTGGGTCTCCCGCATTGTAGGCAGATGCTTTACCATCTGAGCCACCAGGGAAGTCCCTGATGACTTCACTGGGAAGTGAGTACTGTTTTCCCATGTGATGGACAAGTCAGCGGAGGCTCTGAGAGGCTAATGATCTATTCCAGGCACCATCATTATATAACAGAGCCAGAGTTCAAACCCATGTTGGTCTGCTTTAAAGCTTTGGCTATTCGCCATTTTTTCCCATTCTTCACTGTGTTCAATGCCTGGGACCCACCCCTTAGAAATGCTGATTTACTGCTTGGAGGTAGAACCTGAGCATCAGTGTACCTGTGCTACCTTCTTTAGTCTCACTCCAGCTGGAGATGGTATTTTCTATTTAAAATTGGGGATGCTAAGATCCGGAGAGGTAGACTCGCTTGCCCAAAGTCTGTGTGCCCATCTCCTGACCTTCTCCAAAGAGCTGTCCTTGGCTCCAGAAAAAGATAACTTCCACAGACTTGGGGGGAAGCTTCCACACTGGCCAAGCCCTCTGCCCCAGCCAGGCCGGAAGCCTCCCTGGAGATGTATGTGCCCGAGGGGTAGGGCACCACGTGGCAGCCGGGTGATAAAGGGCCGGGCTGGGCCAGGATGTGCGGCGGAAGCCCAGCCCACTGAAGGCAGAGGTGTGGCTGGACCAGGGTGGGGGCCGGACATAGGAATGCACTTTTTCCCCAGCACAACACGCTGTGGGTTTCCTCCACCCCAACTGAGCCCTGCCTGATATGTCAGGCCCAAAATGGATCTGCAGCCAGGGACTGGAGGACTGGCTGGTAGGCAGGGGCCCATGGCCAGTCCCCGGAGGAAGTCACATGGTGGGGGGCGGTCACAGGCCTAACCCAGGAATGGTGGAGGGAGGGAGATATTTCAGGCCCAAGAGGAAGGACCCAGCCCATGAGATGAATCACCAGGGACAGATTATCCTGAGGAAGACCTTGGGGGCGGAACTGTGATAAGCACCTTCCTCCCAAGGTGACCAGCAGCCCAGTGAGCTGCCAGCAGTGTGTGAGGCCAGTGTGGCTGGACACTCGGATGTGTGTAAGAATAGCTCCAGGTGCTTTCCAGAAGAGGCTTCTCAGGGGCCTTATGGCAGAAGGGTGAGCGCCTGTGGCAGGAAGAGGAGAAAACAGAGCCTTGGGGATGAGTCGCTCGTTCGAGGGCACATGGGCAGAAATGGGCTCTGAAGGGGGACTTGGCCTCTTCATCTGTTTCCACCAGCTCCTCCTGTTACTGGCACCGGCCTGGATGTGAAGTCTCACAGATAAAACCACTGGTTGCAGACTCCTCGTGGCAACCAGGCCTCAGGTCTTATATGTGCCTCTGGAAGATGTGCTAGACTTGCCCAAACTGCTTAGCACACAGACAGGAAGGATGGAGTCCAGAAGGGACAAACGGGGTTCCGGTGCCACCAAGCTCCAAGCTCCCCATCCCCTCCCACACACTATAGTTAGTGTGCAATGGCCTTGCAATGCCTTTAACCCCAAGGTCAGTGGAAAATCCCATGTGAGGCTCCACCTATGGGCTCACAAACCATGGCAGTCCTCAGAAACAATCCGGGAGCGCTTCTTACGCTTGAGAAGGCTGGCTGTGTGTTCCTCCCCTCCACCAAATGTCCACTTGACCAATTTTTGTTACGGGCATGCCTCGCTGTAGTGTGGTTCAAAGATTTTTTTATTTTTTTACAAATTGAAGGTTTGCGGCAACCCTCTGTTCAGTAAATCTATCAACACCCATTTTTCCAATGACATGTGCTTGCTTTGGGTCTCTGTGCTACATTCTGGTAATTCTCGAAATATTTCAACTTTTTCAACATTATTCTATTTGTTAAGGTGATCTCTGATGGGTGGCATTACGTTACTGTTGCAAAAAAGCCACAAAGGGTTAGATGATGGTTAGCATTTTTTAGCAACAGAGTATTTTTAAAGTGTGTACTTTTTTTGGACAAAATGCTATCACACACGTAATGGACTATCATATAGTACAGTATAAACATAGCTTTATATGCACTGGGAAACCAAAAAATTCTTGTGACTTGCTTTATTGAGATATTTGCATTACTGTCTGGATCACTGGTGGTCTGGAACCAAACCCACGATAACTCAGAGGCCTGCCTGTATTACATTGTTTAGTATATACTATCATAAAACTAAGTATAGGCGCTTCTAAAGTCAGCAAGTTACAGATTAAATATAGTCAATGGCAGTCAACACAGAGGGAAACTCAAGCAGGGCAGTCAGTGGAGGGTGGCCTTCAGTTAGAAAGCTGTCATCCCCAACCATCCAAGACCTGCGGATGTTCTGTTGCACTGCAATAAGACAGTGTTAAAATTCTCACTCTTGCACCCTTGAGCTTGTCTCTGGAAAACTAACTGTCTGCACAAGTTCCTTTGGGGAGATGCAGACACAGGGCAGCCGTGTCTGAGCTGCAGACATCAAGGCCCAGAAAGGGTGGAGTGCTGCTCTTCCCCTGCCTGAGTCGGAGTGAGCTGCCTCCTGGTGAGGGCTCTGGCACAGTGGCCACCACTCAGCCAGGACAGGTCCAAAGAGGGGCGGGCTCTGCATGAGGCCTGGACTCCAGTGAAGCCAGACTTGGCTGGTACCTTGGGAGCTGGTTATAAGCAGAGAAGCGATGCCCACCTCCACCAGGAAATCCAGGAGAGGACCTGGGCACTTTTTTTTTTTTTTTTTGGTAACCAAGTCATTCTGTTGCACTTGGAAGTCTGAAAAACACTGATCTAGATGACCTTTAAGATTCCTGAAGGTCCTAAAGGGCTGGATCCCAATATACAATATTATCACTGAAATCATCTTCATCAGCATCAGATAGCTATCACATGCTGAGTGCATGATATCTATAAGATGCTCTGCTAAATGCTCACATACATGATTGCATATAATTCGTGAGGGAGCGTTTTCATCCTCACCCCCGTTTACAGAGGAGGTGATATGCAGTGACTTCTTCAGAGCCACACGGAGTGGTGCCCAAGGAGAACGTCACTCTCCTGGCTTGCACACGAGCGCCCTGCCCCACGCCCCACGGCGCTGCGTCCCTCCGGCTGGAAAGGCCCTGACTTTCACCACAGGCTGCCCCAGGCAGCAGACCCCTGGGAGCCTGGCTCTTGGGAATCTCCACGCTCTCCAAATACTTTAGTGACGAAAGCTTCGCCTCTGGTTTGCGTTGCTAACATTTTTCTCGTAAACACGAATGAAGGCAGAGACTGTCTTACACTCAATGTCCTTTCCTGATCAGTGGCATCACCGAGTGGCATCTGTGGCCAACCCCATTGATTTAACATCCCAAATGC
>SJYW01006314.1:40965-62269 GCA_006410735.1 Raphicerus campestris | reverse complement strand
CTCTACACATGGACATCACCAGATGGTCAACACCGAAATCGGATTGATTACATTCTTTGCAGCCAAAGATGGAGAAGCTCTATACAGTCAACAAAAACAAGACTAGGAGATGTGGCTCAGACCATGATCACCTTATTTCCAAATTCAGACTGAAATTGAAGAAAGTAAGGAAAACTGCTAGACCATTCAGGTATGACCTAAATCAAATCCTTTATGATTATAAAGTGGAAGTGAGAAATAGATTTAAGGGCCTAGATCTGATAGATAGAGTGCCTGATGAACTATGGACGGAGGTTCGTGACNACCTAAATCAAATCCCTTATGATTATACAGTGGAAGTGAGAAATAGATTTAAGGGCCTAGATCTGATAGATAGAGTGCCTGATGAACTATGGAATGAGGGTCATAACATTGTACAGGAGACAGGGATCAAGACCATCCCCATGGAAAAGAAATGCAAAAAAGCAAAATGGCTGTCTGGGGAGACCTTACAAATAGCTGTGAAAAGAAGAGAAGCGAAAAGCAAAGGAGAAAAGGAAAGACATAAGCATCTGAATGCGGAGTTCCAAAGAATAACAAGAAGAGATAAGAAAACCCTCTTCTGCTATCAATGCAAAGAAATAGAGGAAAACATCAGAATGGGAAAGACTAGAGATCTCTTCAAGAAAATTAGAGATACCAAGGGAACATTTCATGCAAAGATGGGCTCAATAAAGGACATAAATGGTCTGGACCTAGCAGAAGCAGAAGATACTAAGAAGAGGTGACAAGAATACACAGAAGAACTGTATGAAAAAAATCTTCGCGACCTGGATAATCACGATGGTGTGATCACTCATCTAGAGTCAGACATCCTGGAATGGGAAGTCAAGTGGGCCTTAGAAAGCATCACTACGAACAAAGGTAGTGGAGATGATAGAATTCCAGTAGAGCTATTTCAATTCCTGAAAGATGATGCTGTGAAAATGCTGCACTCAATATGCCAGCACATTTGGAAACCTCAGCATTGGCCACANGTGACTTAGCAGCAGCAGCAGCATAAGCATTATCAACCTGTTTATCTAAAATGGAGGGAGAAAAATGAAGAATGACAAAATCATCTTTTTGGGGGGGTGGGAAGCCTCCTTCTCTCTATGTGCACCTTGCTATTTTATGAAAGCATTAAGTAAATGGCACCCCACTCCAGTACTGTTGCGTGGAAAATCCCGTGGATGGAGGAGCCTGGGAGGCTACAGTCCATGGGGTCGCAAAGAGTCCGACACGACTGAGCAACTTCACGTTCACTTTAAGAACACATGGGTGGCCAAATAACGCTCTCAGAAGCAGGCATGAATCTGTTGTGAGGCCTCTTTAAACGTGACGAAATGACTGCCTCTGTTTCCGTGTGTTTGATACGTCAGGAGGATTCTTTACTGTCTGAGCCACAGGGAAGCCCTTGCGATTACTAGAGGGGGAAGACACTTCCCTTATACCCTTCTAGGGTCTTCAGGCAATCTAAATTAAATTAACAGGAGACAGATGAGCAGGAGAAAATCAAACGGTTAAGTACATGTATACTTTGCCGACTAAGGTCCGTCTAGCCAAGGCTATGGTTTTTCCTGTGGTCATGTATGGATGTGAGAGTTGGATTGTGAAGAAGGCTGAGCGCCGAAGAATTGATGCTTTTGAACTGTGGTGTTGGAGAAGACTCTTGAGAGTCCCTTGGACTGCAGGGAGATCCAACGAGTCCATTCTGAAGGAGATCAGCCCTGGGATTTCTTTGGAAGGAATGGTGCTAAAGCTGAAACTCCAGTAATTTGGCTCTCTCATGCCAAGAGTTGACTCATTGGAAAAGACCCTGATGCTGGGAGGGATTGGTGGCAGGAGGAGAAGGGGACGACAGAGGATGAGATGGCTGGATGGCATTATGGAGTCGATGGGCGTGAGTCTGAGTGAACTCCGGGAGTTGGTGATGGACAGGGAGGCCTGGCGTGCTGCGATTCACGGTGTCGCAAAGAGTCAGACACGACTGAGAGAATGAACTGAACTGATATAGAGAGAAAAGAACTTCGCTGCTGGCTCAGCGGTAAAGAGTTCACCTGCCAATGAAGGAGACGTGGGTTCAATCCCTGGCTCGGGAAGCTCCCCTGGAGGAGGGCACACTCCAGTATTCTTGCCTGAGAAATCTCACAGACAGAGGAGCCTGGTGGGCTACAGTCCAGGGGGTCACAAAGAGTCGGCATACGACTGGGCAACTCAGCATAGCCTGTCTCTTGGGGACCTTCAGACATGCTGTCACCCAGAGGCAAGAGAGGAAAAAAAAATTTTTTTTGAAGATGGTGGTGACTTGCTGGGTTGAGTTACTTCCTAGTCACACCCAAGACTGCAACTTTCATTTTGCAGAATCTCACCAAAGACCAGCATTTTCGTAGCAAGGATCATTCCTAATGCAAACCATCTGCTCAGCTAGAAAAGCAAATAGAGGAAAAGGGAAAAAAAGGAAAAGAGCATGGCCTCAGTTTGCTGCAAAAGAGACCAGCCTTTGCTTTTTCAACCAAGAGGCGGTGCACTAATTAATTTTTTAAAGGCTGACCTCGTTTGAATTGTTTCAGGCCTCTCGATGAAAACCATATGTCGGGAGGGTGTGTGTCTTTAATTCTATAGGCTGGAAACTCTGTGTGTTTGGAAGGTTTCTGTGCGTTCATACCTTGTGGTGAACAGGAGTGTCGGGTTACTTTCCGAACAAAGACTCGCAGTGTGAACTCCAGGGGCAGGCGTGGGTTTTTAAGGAGTAAAAGTGGGGCGGCAGAGAAGGAGAGGGGGTGAATTACAGAGAAACGCTACTCGGCGTGTAAACCTGTTCAGAGCTGGCCGAACTCTGCAGATACTGTGTACGATCCACTCGCAGATCAGACCTGGAAAGTGGGGGAAGGGGAAAGGTGATGAACTGGGGGAGTGAAATAGCAAACTGACTGAGATGAAATAGGAGTCACAGTGGAACTCAGGAGTGCATGCGGGCGTGTCTATNAAGCAGAAATGTGTGGGTCACTCAGTCATGTCTGGCTCTTTGTGACCCCATGGACTGTAGCCCGCCAGGCTCTTCTATCCATGGGATTCTCCAGGCAAGGATACTGGGGTGGATTGCCGTTTCCTCCTCCATGGGATCTTCCCCACTCAGGGATGAAAACCCAGGTCTCCTGCATTGCAGACAGGTTCTTTATCGTCTGAGCCACCAGGTGCATAGGACTGTAATAAAGAGCAGTATTATAAATGTTTACCCATGGGAGATTTGATAAATCTGTGACAATAAATATATTTGATGGAATATTATACGGCAGTTAAAAATGATCAGGCAGGTATTTTAATTTATGTGATAAATTAAAAAAAAACAAAACTATGAAATATCGTCGAGTCGAAAAAACAAGTTACAAAGAGTCCCTGTTGTGGAATGCCGTTTGTGTTCATAAATAAATAAGTAAAATATTTATTTTTAATATATTAAAAGATCTGTCTTAGATCTGCCAGGCCGTAGTTGTGACGTAGGGGATCTTTAGTTGCTGTGTGCAAACAAACTCTGAGTTGCAGCATGTGGGATCTAGCTACATGACTGAGGATGAAACCTGGGTCTCTTGCACTGGGAACACGGGGTCTTGGCCACTGGGCCAGCAGTGAAGCCACGAGGAGGCATTCTTTCGTGTTTAACTTTTCCACATGCGTGTGGATTTGACTATTTTTTTGTTTGTTTCCCATAAGCACTGGCAGCCCGCTCCAGTACTCTTGCCTGGAAAATCCCATGGATGGAGGAGCCTGGTGGGCTGCAGTCCATGGGGTCGCTGAGAGTTGGACACGACTTGAGCGACTTGACTTTCCCTTTTCACTTTCATGCATTGGAGAAGGAAATGGCAACCCTCTCCAGTGTTCTTGCCTGGAGAATCCCAGGGATGGGGAGCCTGGTGGGCTGCCGTCTATGGGGTTGCACAGAGTTGGACACGACTGAAGTGACTTAGCAGCAGCAGCAGCATAAGCATTATCAACCTGTTTATCTAAAATGGAGGGAGAAAAATGAAGAATGACAAAATCATCTTTTTTGGAGGGTGGGAAGCCTCCTTCTCTCTATGTGCACCTTGCTATTTTATGAAAGCATTAAGTAAATGGCACCCCACTCCAGTACTGTTGCCTGGAAAATCCCGTGGATGGAGGAGCCTGGGAGGCTACAGTCCATGGGGTCGCAAAGAGTCAGACACAACTGAGCAACTTCACGTTCACTTTAAGAACACATGGGTGGCCAAAAATGCTCGCAAAAGCAGGCATGAATCTGTTGTGAGGCCTCTTTAAACGTGACGAAATGACTGCCTCTGTTTCCGTGTGTTTGACACGTCAGGAGGATTCTTTACTGTCTGAGCCACAGGGAAGCCCTTGCGATTACTGGAGGGGGAAGACACTTCCCCTATACCCTTCTAGGGTCTTCAGGCAATCTAAATTAAATTAACATGAGACAGATGAGCAGGAGAAAATCAAACGGTTAAGTACATGTATACTTTGCCGACTAAGGTCCGTCTAGCCAAGGCTATGGTTTTTCCTGTGGTCATGTATGGATGTGAGAGTTGGACTGTGAAGAAGGCTGAGCGCCGAAGAAATGATGCTTTTGAACTGTGGTGTTGGAGAAGACTCTTGAGAGTCCCTTGGACTGCAGGGAGATCCAACCAGTCCATTCTGAAGGAGATCAGCCCTGGGATTTCTTTGGAAGGAATGGTGCTAAAGCTGAAACTCCAGTACTTTGGCCACCTCATGCAAGAGCTGACTCATTGGAAAAGAGCCTGATGCTGGGAGGGATGGGGGCAGGAGGAGAAGGGGACGACAGAGGATGAGATGGCTGGATGGCCTCACGGAGTCGATGGGCGTGAGTCTGAGTGAACTCCGGGAGATGGTGATGGACAGGGAGGCCTGGAGTGCTGCGATTCATGGTGTCACTAAGAGTTGGACACGACTGAGCGACTGAACTGAACTGATATAGAGAGAAAACAACTTCGCTGCTGGCTCAGCGGTAAAGAGTTCACCTGGCAATGAAGGAGACGTGAGTTCAATCCCTGGCTCGGGAAGCTCCCCTGGAGGAGGGCACACTCCAGTATTCTTGCCTGAGAAATCTCACAGACAGAGGAGCCTGGTGGGCTACAGTCCAGGGGGTCACAAAGAGTCGGCATACGACTGGGCAACTCAGCATAGCCTGTCTCTTGGGGACCTTCAGACGTGCTGTCACCCAGAGGCAAGAGAGGAAAAAAAAATTTTTTTTGAAGATGGTGGTGACTTGCTGGGTTGAGTTACTTCCTAGTCACACCCAAGACTGCAACTTTCATTTTGCAGAATCTCACCAAAGACCAGCATTTTCGTAGCAAGGATCATTCCTAATGCAAACCATCTGTTCAGCTAGAAAAGCAAATAGAGGAAAAGGGAAAAAAAGGAAAAGAGCATGGCCTCAGTTTGCTGCAAAAGAGACCAGTCTTTGCTTTTTCAACCAAGAGGCGGTGCACTAATTAATTTTTTAAAGGCTGACCTCGTTTGAATTGTTTCAGGCCTCTCGATGAAAACCATATGTCGGGAGGGTGTGTGTCTTTAATTCTATAGGCTGGAAACTCTGTGTTTGGAAGGTCTCTGTGCGTTCATACCTTGTGGTGAACAGGAGTGTCGGGTTACTTTCCGAACAAAGACCCGCAGTGTGAACTCGAGGGGCAGGCGTGGGTTTTTAAGGAGTAAAAGTGGGGCGGCAGAGAAGGAGAAGGGGACGAATTACAGAGAAACGCTACTCGGCGTGTAAACCTGTTCAGAGCTGGCCGAACTCTGCAGATACCGTGTACGATCCACTCGCAGATCAGACCTAGAAAGTGGGGGAAGGGGAGTGCATGCGGGCGTGTCTAGACTTGATGATCAAAAGTTCGCTGGTTCTTAAAGACAATGCGATTTTCAAAACCTAATAGGTTTGAATAAACAGATTGATGCTTGCGAACCACGCTGTTGGAGACGACTCTCTTGAGAGTCCCTTGGACTGCAAGGAGATCAAACCAGTCAATCTTACAAAAAAGAAATCAACCCTGGAGATTCATTGGAGGGACTACCGGTGCTGAAGCTGAAGCTCCAATCCTTTGGCCACCTGATGCGAAGAGCTGACTCATATGAAAAGACGCTGATGCTGGGAAAGATTGGGGGTGGGAGGAGAAGGGGATGACAGAGGATGAGATGGCTGGATGGCATCACCGACTCCATGCACATGAGTTTGAGCAAGCTCCGGGAGATGGTGATGGACAGGGAGGCCTGGTGTGCTGCGGTCCATGGGGTCGCTGAGTGAGACACGACTGAGGGACTGAACCCCAACAAGAGCTATATACCTCACTGGCTTATCCTTATGCCTGTCGGTCAAATGCTTTTCTGAGAATCTTCACACCCCAGAAAAAAAAAAAAAAAAAGAAAGTAGAGATATTTCAGAATAAGGAGGAACAATAAAAATATAGCCTCGGGGGGTAGGTCCATGCCCCACTGGAACCCTAAGTGTCAATCATGTTTCCATGGTAACAATACTTTCCTCATAAGGAATTAAATGAGAAGGACATCATGGACCACTGTGCTCATATAACTCATTTTTTAAGATTTCAATATGTTCTTTCTGCACCTTTGGTAGTTTTTCATTTGTAACAGCATATCTAGGACTTGTGAGCTACACATATCAGTTCAGTTCAGTTCAGTTCAGTTCAGTCGCTCAGTCGTGTCCAACTCTTTGCGACCCCATGAACCGCAGCATGCCAGGCCTCCCTGTCCATCACCAACTCCCGGAGTTCACTCAGACTCACATCCATCAAGTCCGTGAGGCCATCCAGCCATCTCATCCTGGGTCGTCCCCTTCTCCTCCTGCCCCTAATCCCTCCCAGCATCAGAGTCTTTTCGAATGAGTCAATTCTTCGCATGAAGACATATCAAGGAACCTGAAAAGGAATCCGTAGGGAGAAGTGATCTTGAAGACATGAGATAAATTATGATGTCATGTTTTCTATACCATGATGAATGCTTAAATGCTGCCACAAATGTAATCAGTTCTGATAATTTAGAGATCCATCTACTTCTTGTCAGCACACGATAAAGCCCAGATATGAGGCCAGGCAAAAGATGACTGCTCAAAATTTTTGAATAAGGAACTCTAACACATAATCATGTAATGTTTGGTTTTCTTACAAGTCTTTTTTTTTTCTATAAATGAGGGAAAATATGGGCAAAGAAATTCATGGATTTATTAGTGCCAACACCAAAGTTGAAAATATTTGGAGTTCTAAACTTTCACTTATGTTATATCCCAGGGGTGAATACTGTTGCTTCCAAAGTGAATTAAGAAGATATAAATGACTTAAGAAAATAAAAGCAAGATGAGATTTGGGGAAAGTGCCATATTCAGTAAAGATTGCAAAATGTTCTGATTCTATTAGAAAGAAATGGTCTCATAATTTAATTGCTAAAAACCTCAAGGGTGATTTCAAATAGAGGGTGATATAAAATATCTATATAAGCAATAAGTTAAGTCGCTCAGTCGTGTCCGACTCTTTGAAACCCCATGGACTGTAGCCCACCACTCTCCGCCATCCATGGGATTCTCCAGGCAAGAATACTGGAGTGGGTTGCCATTTCCTTCTCCAGGAGATCCTCCCGACCCAGGGACCGAACCCAGGTCTCCCGCATTGCAGGCAGACGCTTTAACCTCTGAGCCACCAGGGGCCACATATAAGCAATAGGATGCATAAAATATGTACAGATATATAACCAATATGATGTGTGACATGTTATATATATATATTTTATATGTGTGTGTATCTATCTGCTCAGTGTCTCAGCCATGTCTAACTCTTTGCAACACCATNACATATAAGCAATAGGATGCATAAATATGTACAGATATATAACCAATATGATGTGTGACATGTTATATATATATATATTTATATATGTGTGTATCTATCTGCTCAGTGTCTCAGCCATGTCTAACTCTTTGCAACACCATGGACTGTAGCCCACCGGGCTCCTCTGTCCATGGGATTCTCCAGGCAGGAATACTGGAGTGGGTTGTCCTCCTCCAGGGGATCTTTATACACTGTGTGTCTCATAATATAGATTTGTATACCATATCTCCTAATTACACATTACCGGTATAAAATCTTCATCAGTCACTCAGTTCACTCGCTCAGTTGAGTCCGACTTTGACCCCATGGACTGCAGCACGCCAGGCCTCCCTGTCCATCACTAACTCCCGGAGTTTGCTCACAGTCACGTCCATCGAGTCATGATGCCATCCAACCATCTCATCCTCTGTCGCCCCCTTCTCATCCTGCTCTCAATCTTTCCCAGCATCAGGGTCTTTTCAAATGAGTCAGTTCTTTGCATCAGGTGGCCAAAGGATTGGAATTTCAGCTTCAGCCTCAGTCCTTCCAGTGAACAGCCAGGACTGATTTCTTTTAGGATGGACTGGTTGGATCTCCTTGCAGTCCAAGGGATTCTCAAGAGTCTTCTCCAACACCACAGTTCAAAAGCATCAGTTCTTCAACGCTGAGCTTTCTCTATGGTCCAACTCTCTCATCCATACATGACCATTGGAAAAACCATAGCCTTGGCTAGATGGATGTTTGTTGGCAAAGCAATGTCTCTGCTTTTTAATGTGCTGTCTGGGGCTGCCATCCATGGGGGTGGCGGAGAGTTGGACTCACCAGGAGCACTCACACAACCTCAGCTCCTGTCCTAACACAGGCCCTGTGTTAGACCCTTAGAAGCTGCAGCTGGCGGGAGCCACAGAGGCCTGGGAGGCTGCTGTGATTGTTTTGAATCCCATTTTGCACATGAAGAGACTGAGCTTTTGTAGAGAAGGCAAGCATCTGGAGGAGGCCACCCTCGGGCTGGGAATCGGTCCCTGCTTTGAGCCCCGCTGTGATTCTTCTCAACTGGAAGGAAGAAAGATGTTTGGGCCTGCCTTAGAAATTCACCGTGGGTTTGCGTTCCTGAACAGGGAATAAGACACCCAGTAAGGGGCCCCCTGCCCCTTAAAAGATTGAATGCGGGAGGAGAAGGAGACAACAGGGTGAGATGGCTGGATGGCATCACTGACTCAATGGACATGAGTTTGAGTGAGCTCTGGGAGTTGGTGATGGACAGGGAGGCCTGGCGNATCACCATGAACGTGAATTTGAGTAAACTTGGGGAGTTGGTGATGGACAGGGAGGCCCGGTGTGCTGCAGTCTACGGGGTTGCAAAGAGTCGGACATGACTGAGTGACTGAACTGATGTATTTATTGGGTCATTTCCTTATAAGTGTATCTCTCAAATCAGGGATGATCTGAACATTAAAAATGGGAGTAGGGGCTTCCCTGGTGGCTCAATGGATAGGAATCCACCTGCCAGTGCAAGAGACACGGGTTCGATCCTTTGTCCGGGAAGATCCCACATGCCCTGGAGCAAGTGATCCTGGGCCCCACAACTACTGAAGCCTGAACACCCTAAGGTCCCTGCTCCACCAGGAGAGAAGCCACTGCAATGAGAAGTCTGCACACAGCTAGAGAGTAGCCCCACCATCTGCAAGTACACAAAGCCCATTCGCAGCAACCAAGACCCAACGCAGCCATTGCTAAATAAGATTCATCTATTATTATTATTTTTAAACTTATTTTATTTAAAAGTCTTAATTAGTTTAATAATTAAATAAAAATAAAAATTAATTAAACTCAAAAACAATGGTGATAGACCTATGCATGAGATACAGGAGCAGGGACCTCAAGATCCCAGGAAGAGTAATCGATGGCAGAGATGTTGAGTGCTGGTCCCGTCTGTCCAGGGAACACAATCAATGACGGAGACGGGGAGCCTTGATCGCTGCCCTCAGCTCAGTCCAGGAGAAACAGTCCNCCCATGCGTGAGATATAGGAGCAGGGACCTCAAGATCCCAGGAAGAGTAATCGATGGCAGAGATGTTGAGTGCTGGTCCCGTCTGTCCAGGGAACACAATCAATGACGGAGACGGGGAGCCTTGATCGCTGCCCTCAGCTCAGTCCAGGAGAAACAGTCCATGGACTGAGACGGCGGGTGGGGATCGTCTTCTTCCAAGTTTTATTACAAGCAGAGTTTGAAATGCGGGACTTTCCATTCCACCCTCTGGCCCAGGAATGCTTTGCTGGCCCACAGAGTCAAGATTTCCTGGCAGAGGATGCTCCTGAGAATACTCTTGAGCAGGGAATAGATCAAATTTGATTTTTTTTTTTCTTTTTTGGAGGTGGGATGGACTCTTATAGTTCCCTCCGTAGCTCAGTGGTAAAGAAGCCGTGTGCAATGCAGGAGACCCAGGTTCGATCCCTGGGTCGGGAAGATGCCCTGGAGGAGGGCATGGCAACCCGCTGCAGTATCCTTGCCTGGAGAATCCCAGGGATAGAGGAGCCTGGCGGGGCTACAGCCCACGGGGTCGCACAGAGTGGGGCGCGCCGGGGCACACACTCCTGGTATGGAAACAAACGCGCGCCTGGGGCAGCCTGCACGGTCTTTTACGAAGCTCCTCCCCCGAGACCCTGTCTCCCTGTAAGATCGCCAGATCTGATGACCTTCCGCACGGTGGCCCTGCAGTTTGCTAACGCTGGGTGTCTTTACACTGATGCATTTTCCGTGCAGGGTCCTCAAACTCCACACGTGGCCACGGGCCTCTGACAGGACCCCCACCTGGCAGGACAGCTGCTTTGCAGAGTTGAAAGGAAGCACCACCGCCTGAGGTTAATCGGCGCAGAGAGATCAGAACTCCAGGGGAGCGAAGGAGGTTTTACGAAGCTGCAGAGGCGTCTCTGGGCGGAGGCCCGGGGCGGGGTGTGCAGGTGGGGGTGGAATTTGACGCGCATTGCCTCATGCATTTAAGGAGTGTGGAAGCCACCGACAATCCCCGCTGTTCCCATGGCAACAGGGCGGCTGCAAGCCGCTGCCCTCATTGTGAAGCCAAAAGGAGGAAAGGAGCTAGCTGCACTCAGAGACGATCTTAGCTCCCAGACCCGGGGAACCCTCACGCCCTGCCATGGAAGGTGACGTCTTAAGCACCGGAGCGCTGAGAAGACCCAGCCCCGTGGATCCTTTCACAGAGGCACAGGTCTAGCAATAGACAACGCCCCCCACCCCCCACCCCCCAAATAAAAATAAAAAAAAAAACAGTGCTTGCGAAAACGGACACTAGGGCTGATTGAAAGCAGATGGCCCCAAGGATTCTGCTTAGAGAGCTTCACTTTGTTTGTGAGTGATAAGAGTGCGTGTGTTGAAAATTCCTCCCTTTTGTGTCTTGAGCAAGGGAGTGTGGGGTTCCAAGGTTGCCAGCTGGGTGGTTCCCCTTTCTGGCTTGAATCTCTAGGATTGCATAGATCCAAGGAGAATTCCATTTTGGGGGGAGCCTCAGGCTCAGCGAGCCTGACCTCGGTTTGTCTCTGGAGCCAGCCAGCAGCCGGATCATTATGGTTCTCATTTGATCAATTATTGGGGAGGTTTTGTTGGTGGGTGATGACTCAGCGGCCCATTTCAGAGGAAGCTAATGCAACTGGCAAGAAAACCGTACTTTTTTTTAAAAGAGTTCTTATTATTAAAAAAAATCTTTTTGTTTTTAACCAGAGTCTGTTTACTTCCTATGAACGAAGCATCACTGTGATTTCAAAAATGAAGGACCGTTCACGACATCCTCACCTGGTGTCTTTGTCGTCCTCCCGGGGAGCCTGAGGCAGTTCTTATGACCACCAGCTGTTCTTGAGACAGCATCCGCCAGTAATCTCATCGTTATGGGAGTAACTCAAGTTTTCCATACTCAGGAAAACAATGGTGTGATTCAACTTTCCCAGCAAAATCACATAACACCCAAAGACAAACCATGATCTATTAAAAAAAAAAAATTTCCTTAAGAGTCACTCTAGATGTCCTAAGGAGCTTTTAGTAAAACTATTGAAAAAATTGAAAGTGATGCATAGAAATTCTAGAAATATTAGCTTTAAATTTGCTCGATTTAAAATGGTGGTTTAGTTGCTGAGTCATGTCTGACTCTTGGGACCCCATGCACTGCAGCCCACCAGGCTCCTCTGCCCAGGGGACTCTCCAAGCAAAAATACTATAGTGGGTTGCCAGTTCCTTCACGAAGGGATCTTCCTGACCTAGGGATTGAACCCGGGTCTCCCTGCATTGCAGGCAGATTCTTTACAGTCTGAGCCACCCAGGAAGTTGGAATGTCCATTAATGTATGCAGTTCACAGAGTGGCAAAGAGTTGGACACAACTTAGCCACTGAACCACAAAATTAATGTAAGTTATATTTATTTTCATACTTTGGTTTTCACTAGTTTTGCTTCTGGGCAAAAGGCAAAACAAACTTTTGACCATCAGGGAATTTTTTTTTTTTAAGGCAAGGCTGAGAAGAGAAGTTTATGGAATACTTCCAAAATATGGTGTATATAATTAAATATGATTGTTTAGAGGGTATTAGGTCGTGCTTACGGGAAAAAGGATCAGCTTTCTCATAGTTTGTTAAATAGAAAACCCACAAATAAGTAAACACACATGGTGCATGGGAGTTCTGTTTGGCAGAGAGATATCCATGGGGGTTACTCTTTGCCAAGAGAAGAGCCCTTTTGGCTGGAAGGATTTCCTGTTGAAGGGTGTTCAAGGACAGATACGCTGCTGTGCTCCTTTTCGGATTCTTTGTGGGGAAGTAATTCTTCACACTTGGGGTCACGGCTGGGTTACCTCCCAGGAGCCAAGAAATGGTTGTTTCTGCAGAGGAGTTCCTAATAGCACTTGCTTTGGATGGTTTGGGTACCTTATAGGTATATTTGCTACAGTGAGGACACGTACCCTTCCATTATCACAGAAGGAAGGGTAATGTCCGTGTGTAGTTCAGCGGAATCCCTTGGGGCTTTGGGCGAGGGGCACAATCCCTCCCCCGTATGCTATGCCTCAGTTCCTCTCTGAAATTCCTCGTGTAGTCGCTCAGTCGTGTCCGAGTCTTGTGACCCCCATGGACTGCAGCCCACCAGGCTCCTGTGTCCATGGAATTCTCCAGGCAAGGATACTGGAGTGGGTTGCCGTGTGCTCCTCCAGGGGATCTCCCTGACCCAGGAGTCTAACCTGAATCTCTTGCATTGGCAGGCAGATTCTTTACCACTGCATGTAGCCTATTCAGAATGCAGCAGCATTATTTCCTAAAGAAAAAAAAAATGCAGATACCTTCATGGAAAAATATATCACTACTAAAAAATGCTAACCATCCTCTGAGGCTGTAGCGAGTTGTGGAAAACCTTGAAACTCCCTGACCGCAGATCTTTTTAACGCTTATGATCAAAATGAAAAAAGCTTGAAATACTGGACAAATGACCAAAACGTGGGCCAAGGACACAGAGTGAGCAGATGCTGCATGAAAAATGGTGTCAGCGGGCTTGCCCGACTCAGCGTTGCCGTGAAGTCTCCATTTCTTAAAAAAAAAATAAAAGATAATAATAGGTGAAGTACAAGAAAATGAGATACGGCTGTAACTTCTCATGAGGGCTTAGGAAGGGCTCGAACATTGACCTTGGTGGATTATAAAGTGCATGTGAATTTCTCAAGCTTGTAGCACCCCTATAGGCAATTTTTTTTTTCATTGATATGTCAACTTAAAAAAAAATGCGCAGTGTGAGAGTTGCGAGTTGAGTTTTATTTTGGTGCAAGATGAGGAGTGTGGCCTGGGAGACAGGTAACCCTGAGAGGCTGCTCCAAAGAGGCGGGGGGTTGGGGGAAGGTCAGGATATGTGTGGTTTTGATGAACCGGAAGTTTATGCAGGCAAGAGCTTTTTTTTTTTTTTAAGGCTGCTAGTCTCTAAAGGAGATCAGCCCTGGGATTTCTTTGGAAGGAATGATGCTAAAGCTGAAACTCTAGTACTTTGGCCACCTCATGAGAAGAGTTGAATCACTGGAAAAGACTCTGATGCTGGGAGGGATTGGGAGCAGGAGAAGGGGACGACAGAGGATGAGATGGCTGGATGGCATCACTGACTCAATGGACGTGAGTCTGGGTGAACTCTAGGAGTTGGTGATGGACAGGGAGGCCTGGCGTGCTGCGATTCATGGGGTCACAAAGAGTCGGACACGACTGAGCGACTGAACTGAACTGAACTGAGTCTCGGGGAACAGATGTGAGCATGAATCACTTTCGCACTGGTCTAGATAGAGGAGATCTGAGGATTGGGCTCCTAAAATCAGCTCCTGAAAATCTCTCTCTGAAGGCTTGTCCTGCCAGGTTTGAACCCAGAGCACAGACGTCTCCTGTCTGCTGGCCACCCTGAGCTCCTTTCACGGGGTGTTGAATGTCAGCAGCTACCGCAGCCCCTGATTGGATCCTTGTCGAGGTGGACGGAAGATGCCCACAGCGAGTGCCAGTGTGTAGCTGGCAGATCCAATTTACTTCCAAGTCCACTTCAATCCCGTCCTGGCTGGGAGGTTTTACAAAGACAGGGGGTTTACCGCCAACACCCTTCCCATCTTCCAGGCCAAGTGCTTATGAACGGTTGAGAAGCTTAGGAGGAAAGGCATTGCTTGTACTGGAAGCAAGCCATTTTGCAGGGTCCACGTGCAGACCCCTTTTTCTCTCTGCGCNAGAGTCCCTTGGACTGCAAGGAGATCCAACCAGCCCATGCTAAAGAAGATCAGTCCTGAGTGTTCATTGGAAGGACTGATGCTGAAGCTGAAGCTCCGACCCTTTGGCCACTTGATGCAGA
The DNA here is from genome assembly GCA_006410735.1 of Raphicerus campestris. NCBI lineage: Eukaryota > Metazoa > Chordata > Mammalia > Artiodactyla > Bovidae > Raphicerus > Raphicerus campestris. Next base: position 47,517 of record SJYW01006314.1, on the reverse strand, counting down.
GCTGACTCGTCGGAAAAGACCCTGATGCTGGGAAAGATTCAAGAGAAAAGGAGGAGAAAGGGATGACAGAGGATGAGATGGCTGGATGGCATCACCGACTCAATGGACATGAGTTTGAGCAAACTCGGGGAGTTGGTGATGCACAGGGAGGCCTGACGGGCTGCAGTCCATGGGGTCACAAGGAGTCGGACAGGACTGAGAGACTGAACAATATGGCTGATAAGTAATGTCATAATAGTTTCAGGGGGACGGCAAAGGGACTCAGGCATACGTAGACATCTCTTCATTCTCCCCCAGAGATGCACTGTGTTTAGAAAGCAACCAGAGAATATCACTAAACTCCAGTGGGTCAGCCTCTGTAAATACACATGGCTAACTCTTTGGGTCGTTAGTTCTACACCGTGAAATGCTGCCGTGTCTCGTTATTCCCTGAGAAGCGAGCTGTCTGACAGTCGCGGTGCTGAGCATCTTACATGCCTCATTCTCTGTGCTTCTGCTCACTCCACACAGACCCTGTGGAAGAGTTGCTACGGCTGTATCTTTCTGCTCTTGCTTTCCCAAAGACGACGCTTGAACGAGCTAGGAAATTTTCCAGCCTTGAAAGCGGTTCTTCGAGGACTTGATTCCCAGGTCAGACAAACACACCCAAAAGTTATTATCACCGACCGACTCCATGTACGTGAGTGTGAGCGGGCTCCGGGAGATGGTGATGGACAGGGAGGCCTGGCGCGGTGCAGTCCACGGGGTCCCAAAGAGTCGGACATGACTCAGCGACCGAACTACAACGGCAACGGACGAGAGGGTCATTGACCTGACAGACCTTCCTTTGGTGGGCTTCCGGCTGGCTTTCCCCCTAGTCTCCCGTCTGCAAGTCCTCCAGGTCCATCTGCTTTTTCCCCTCATCCCCTGCCTCTCTCTGACCACACTCTCGCCTCCGACCCCCTCTCTGCCTTCTCTGGGTGACGGACTACTTCAGTGAGAAGCCTCCAGCTTCCAAAAGTCATTTTGCCCCTGACACCTTACCAAGATCCCCCGTGCAAAGGCAACTTCCCCTCCTTCCTTCCTGCCTATGCGTCACTCACATGTATTCCCTGACATTTCCCGTTCTCTCTGTCAGTTACCTGCCTGCTAGTGACTACATCTTCCCCGTCCAAGCGTCTGCAGAGACCCTTGCTGTGTTGTCTATGCTTGGAAATGTTTGCACATGTCACCATGCACCTCCAGCCCCGCACGCACACTTGTTGCGTTAATTGAAACCCAGCGCCATAAAGTGAAAGCTTCAGTCGTGTCCGACTCTTTGCAACCCTGTGGACTGTAGCCCGGCAGGCTCCTCTCTCTGTCCACGGGGATTCGCCACGCAAGAATACCGCAGTGGGTTGCCATTTCCTTCTCCAGGGGATCTTCCCCAATCCAGGGATCCAACCTGGGTCTCCTGCACTGGTAAGCTGATTCTTTACTGATTGAGCCACCAGGGAAACGTCAAGATATTTGCAGCCTTGATACGTTTGAGTTTGATGCAAGTTTTTGTCTGAATAATGCCAGTGTATTCCTTCCTTCCTCTATTTTTTTTTGATGTGAATTGTTTTTAGAAGTCTTTCTTGAATTTATTACAATATTGTTTCTGTTTTGGGCTTCCCAGGTGGCTGAGTGGTAACGAATACGCCTGCTAATGCAGGAGACCCCCTCGAGGAGGAAACGGCAGCCCATTTCAATATTTTTGTCTGTGGAATGCCATGCACAGAGGGGCCTGGCGGAGCTACAGTCCACAGGGTCCCAGGGAGTCCGACACGCCTGAGCCTGCACGCTCACATTGCTCCTGTTCTATGTCTTGGGTTTTTTTTTTTGCCTTGGAGGTATAGGAGATCTTAGCTTCCTTACCAGGGATCAAACCTACATCCCTCACATTGGAAGGCAGAGAGAGTCTTAACCACTGGGCCCCTAGCCAAGCCCCACCCCATCCCGCCCCAGATAGCCCTTTAATGACAGAATTCCTTTTATGCTGCATTTAATCTCCCCATGCTGTGTCCCAGGACCTTGGTTTAAACGTTTCTGCACCCCCGGTGTATCTGACTTCTGCTATTTTTGCACCACGTTACACAGAGTGAAACAAAACCAAACAGAATTATAATGGAGGGTTTCCCGTAACTGACGGCAGGGTTAGCAGTTCTGCCCGACCCTTCCTTTTGGGCTCCCATGGTTACAGTCAGTGAAAAAGAAAATAGAGGCCTAACAGACTTAACTGCCGCTGCCCACGCACATAATTCACGCCGCTCCTCTCTCTGCCGGTGCGTTCACCGAGATTCTGGCCTCAGCGTGATTCATTCCATAGGCATGCGGCTTCAGTGAGCTCTTGGTCAAAGCCCAAGCTTTCCTAGGCACCACCCTTAGCAGAAAAGTGGTTCTCCAAGCCAGGAGGGGTCCAGCCGGCTTTATTTATCCTGGCAAATTGGCTGGCAGTCGGCGACGGTTTTGTTGGCTCGGAGATGGCATCGAAGTTGCTGAAACGTTTAGACTAATGAGATTTCCATTCGCCGCACTGAACACTCGCGCTTTGAGAGTCTTCTGTGTGTGCCCATGGGGTCTTTCCAGGCGTCGTGTACAGATGTGGGAGTTGGACCATAAAGCAGACAGAGCACCGAAGAACTGATGCTTTTGAGCTGTGGTGCTGGAGAAGACTCTTGAGAGCTCCCTGGACTGCAAGGAGGTCCCACCAGTCCATCCTAAAGGAAATCAGTCCTGGGTGTTCACTGGAAGGACTGATGCTGAAGCTGAAGGTCCAGGACTCTGGCCACCTGATGAGAAGAACTGACGCATTTGAAAAGACTCTGATGCTGGGAAAGATTGAAGGTGGGAGGAGAAGGGGACGACAGAGGATGAGATGGTTGGATGGCATCAGCGACTCGATGGACATGAATCTGAGCAAGCTCTGGGGGTTGGTGATGGACAGGGAGGCCTGGCGTGCTGCAGTCCATGGGGTCGCAAAGAGTTGCATGTGATGGAGTGACTGAACAACGCCAACTGGGTCTTCTCTCTTTTGCCTGGTTTTGCAAAGGAAACTTGTGCCTTTTTTTTCTTTCTGCATCTCCTTCCTGTTTCCCCTTGCTGGCTTCTGCAGTCAGGAGCAACAGCAGCGTCGTCTGAGTCACTGCCCTGTTCTCTATGCTCTAGAGTCATTGTTTTCTGCGTCTGCGATTCTTTCTTGCTGACTCTCGGGTGGGGTGCAGCGGGCCCTGTCTCTGGCTGTCCTTGGTGGAGAGCCAAGGTCCTCCGGGGCAGCCACCTCTGCGAGCAATCCCTCGGGGACCCCACATCCAGACACGTAGCCTTGCAGGCCAGCCAGAACTTTGCTTCTGGACGTTCCTGGCTTTTGTAGCAACGGACGGTTTTTCTGGGTGGGGGTCTTTATGGCCTCCACTCGGGCCAAATGAGAAAGATTTTATAGGAGGCTGATAAACCTTTCCCCAGTCTGCAAGCAGCAGACGTTTGGGGTTGTGACGAACCATCTTGAAATCAAAATAAGAATCTCCGGTTTATGACTATGTATGTATCAGCCAGCCTGGAGGAGGGCATGGCAACCCACTCTAGTCTTCTTGCCTGGAGAATCCCATGGACAGAGAAGCCTGGAGGGCTACAGTCCATGGAGTCGCAGAGAGTTGGACACGACTGAAGCGGCTGAGCCTAACATGGCACAGCACGCATTGGTGATTGCTGGACATTCTCACTGAGCCAGCTACGGTTTGATTTTTGCCCTCAAAATCAAATCCTTCTTTTGGAATTTTTTTTCCCCCAATGTATGCGTTTTTATTTTATTTCATTCTATTTTATCAAGGGCATGTGTCCGTTTTAGCTTCCCTGATAGCTCAATGGTGAAAGAATCCACTTGCCAAGGCAGGAGATGTGGGTTTGATCCCTGGGTCCGGAAGATCCCCTGGAGAAGAAAATGGCAACCCACTCCAGTCTTCTCGCCTGGAGAATCCTACGGACGGAGGAGCCTGGAGGGCTACAGTCCATGGGGGGTCTCGTAGTCAGACACTCGACAGAGCATGGGTACATATATCCATTTTATAACCGAAACTTTGTGGGGTTTTTTTGGCTGCTCTGCAAAGCATATAGGATCCTGNAGTCCACGGGGGGTCTCGTAGTCAGACACTCGACAGAGCATGGGTACATGTATCCATTTTATAACCGAAACTTTGTGGGGTTTTTTTGGCTGCTCTGCAAAGCATATAGGATCCTGTTCCCCAAACAGGGCTGAGACCCTCAGCCCGACCCCCTGCATCTGAAGTGCAGATTCTTAACCCCGGGACCACCAGGGAGGGCCTTGAAAACAGTTATTGTGGTAAAATGCAGCATACAATTTACCATTTTAAGCATTTTTTTAAAGCACACAGTTCAGTAACATATAGTGTGTTCGTATTGCAAAATCATCACCACCATCCATCTCAAGAGCCTTTTCATCTTCTCGAGCTGAAACTTGGTACCCACTAAATGATCCATCCCCATTCCTCTCCACCCTCAGCCCCTGGCGACCACTGTTTCACTTTCTGTCTATGAATGTGACTGGCATGGTTTTAAGGTGAAGCAATAGTTGATTCCTGGGAGGCTGCAGTCCATGGGGTCGCTAAGAGTCAGACACGACTGAGCGACTTCCCTTTCACTTTTCACCTTCATGCATTGGAGAAGGAAATGGCAGCCCACTCCACTGTTCTTGCCTGGAGAATCCCAGGGATGGGGGAGCCTGGAAGGCTGCCGTCTATGGGGTTGCACAGAGTTGGACACAACTGAAGCGACTTAGCAGCAGCAGCATAGTTGATTCCAGTTCAGTTCAGGCACTGGGTCACGTCCAACTTTGTGCGACCCCGTGGATTGCAGCACTCCAAGCTTGCTTTACAGTAGATGTAACATTGTTCATTTCTACTGTATGGCAAAGTGATTCCGTTCATATATATTTGTTTTTCTCAATGATGTTTTATCATAGGGTATTAAATATAGTTCCCTCATGGCATCCAGTCCCATCACTTCATGGGAAAAGNATAGTTGATTCCAGTTCAGTTCAGGCACTGGGTCATGTCCAACTTTGTGCGACCCCGTGGATTGCAGCACTCCAGGCTTGCTTTATAGTAGATGTAACATTGTTCATTTCTACTGTATGGCAAAGTGATTCCGTTCATATATATATATTTTTCTCAATGATGTTTTATCATAGGGTATTAAATATAGTTCCCTCATGGCATCCAGTCCCATCACTTCATGGGAAAAGGATGGGGAAACAGTGGAAACAGTGTCAGACTTTATTTTTGGGGGCTCCAAAACTGCAGAAGGTGACTGCAGCCATGAAATTAGAAGATGCTTACTCCTTGGAAGAGAAGTTATGACCAACCTAGACAGTATATTCAAAAGCAGAGACATTACGTTGCCGACTAAGGTCCGTCTAGTCAAGGCTGTGGTTTTTCCTGTGGTCATGTATGGATGAGAGAGCTGGACTGTGAAGAAGGCTGAGCGCCAAAGAATTGATGCTTTTGAACTGTGGTGTTGGAGAAGACTCTTGAGAGTCCCTTGGACTGCAGGGAGATCCAACCAGTCCATCCTAAAGGAGATCAGTCCTGGGTGTTCTTTGGAAGGAATGATGGTAAAGCTGAAACTCCAGTACTTTGGCCACCTCATGCGAAGAGTTGACTCATTGGAAAAGACCCTGATGCTGGGAGGGATTGGGGGCAGGAGGAGAAGGGGATGACCAAGGATGAGATGGCTGGATGGCATCACTGACTCAATGGACATGAGTTTGAGTGAACTCCAGGAGATGGTGATGGTCAGGGAGGCCTGGCGTGCTGCGATTCATGGGGTGGCAGAGAGTTGGACACAACTGAGCGCCTGAACTGAACTGAACTGATGCTCTGTAACAGGGCCTCATTGTGCATCCATTATTCTTTTGGTATCAAAAGAAAGTCAAGTGAAAGTCACTCAGTCGTGTCCAACTCTTTGTGACCCCATGGACTATGCCATTCGTGGGATTCTCCAGGCCAGAATCCCAGAGTGGGTAGCCTTTCCCTTTTTCAGGGGATCTTCCCAACCCAGGGATCAAACCCAGGTCTCCCACATTGCAGGTGGATTCTTTACCAGCTGGGCCACCAAGGAAGCCCAAGAATCCTGGAGTGGGTTCCTTCTCCAACGGATCTTTCAGATCCTATCGATAAGTATCTAATAGTCAAAAAGGTTAAACTTTGAAATGACAGAAGAGATACATTTTTAAAAATGTAATTATTTCTGAATCTGGTAACAGTGAATAGAATCTAGTTCATTTCTAATGAAATTGGCCTGATGGTATCAGTTCAACATCTGGGAAAAAAATAACAGCTTCATCTTTCAACTTCCTCCTTCTTACTAAAGGACGTGCCTGTGCGTACAGGCTAAGCGGATTCAGTGGTGTCTCTTTGCGACTCCATAGACTATAGCCCACCAGGCTCCTCTGTCCATGGGATTCTCCTGGCAAGAATACTGGAGTGGGTTGCCATGCCCTCCTCCAGGGGATCTTTCTGAACCAGGGATCGAACC
>SJYW01006313.1:0-10600 GCA_006410735.1 Raphicerus campestris | reverse complement strand
TACATATAAATGAATTTTGTTCTGAGAGCACATTTGTAAGTCCAATTTTTTCATGAGTCCAGCAAAGTTAGCCTAGGTACCCAACTAACACAATCAGCTATATAGTACTGTACGGTAACAGGATTATAATATTTGCCACATAATCATGCATAACAAGCAAATATAAAAGTTAACATTTTTAACCTTACAGTACAGTATATTGAAAAGTACTATAAAACTTGAAAAGTTCAGTATAATGGCTGGCATTAGAGAGGCTGGTATCGACTGAACAGTCAAGTACCAGCTACATCTGTGCTGCGTTTACGCTTGCTTCTGGACATCCTGGACTTGAAATCAAGATGAAGTACTACTGTAGCTTGGGCTTCCCTGGTGGCTCAGCAACAAAGAATCCACCTGCAATGCTGGAGACCAGATTCTGTTCCTGGGTTGGGAAAATCCCCTAGAGAAGGAAATGGCAACCCACTGCAGTATTCTTGCCTGGGAAATCCCATGGACAGAGGAGTCTGGCAGGCTACAGTCCCTGGGGCCGCAAGAGTCTGAGACGACTTAGCCACTAAATCACCACCACCACTACTGCACCCTATGCCGTATACAGTAAAGTACAGAAAACTCAAACCCTCGGAGAGGATGCAAGCACGTGACACTGTACACCAGAGAATGAACTAACTTTTGTAAACGTGCATTCGTATCTTTGAGTTCACAGCATAAGCTTCATCTGTAGGGGACTTCCTATAATATATTCCCATGACTCTCCTATCTTCTGCTGAAACCCAGAACTACAGCTGTATTCCTGCAGGGGAGTTTGTAATTTTCTCAACTTCTCCCGACTATTATCCAAAATATCTCTGTATCTCCANACTTCCTATAATATATTCCCATGACTCTCCTATCTTCTGCTGAAACCCAGAACTACAGCTGTATTCCTGCAGGGGAGTTTGTAATTTTCTCAACTTCTCCCGACTATTATCCAAAATATCTCTGTATCTCCACCTTTTCTAACTCCTCTTCTTTTGGTGTGGTCGTCACTGTCCCTCCTTCTGTCCGTGATTGACTCTGCATTTTTATGCTCTACCCTGTCTCCTACACTCCACAACCCTGGACCTTCAGTTACCCTCTCCGAACAGCATCGCTTTCCTGTTGCTGCTTAATAATAATTATAAAATATTTTAGATATTCAGAAGCAAATAAATAATATTACAATCACTTGTGTACCTGTCACCTTACAAAGGTGAAGCTCTCTCTGTCCCTCTTTCCAATCTGATTTGCCTATCTGCCCCACTGCACTTTAAATTCTTCTAAAAATAACACCCAAACAATTTTTTAAGGTAAATAATGCACAAAAGCTTATAATAGAAAACCATTGTTCCCCTGGCCAAAATGACCCGTCCTTAACAATTGCTACTCAAATGTAGGCAGTTTCAGCTCTCTTAGTTCTCTTTTATGCTTGTCACCGCTATATTTCAATATAGCATGCTTACATTGGTGCTTGTTTCTTTTCTTACTTGGAATATTTTTTACTGACTCCTCCCTAAGAAATGTAAAGATAAGAAGTAAGGACTTCCCTGGTGATCCAGGAACTAAGATGCCACACACCCAATACAGGGGCCCAGGTTCGATCCTTGGTCAGGAAACTAGATCCCACGAGCTGCAACTAAAATTCTCAGGCTGCAATTGAAATCTCCTGGAGATGTCGTAGAGCTCCATGGCTGCCCTGGTGTCCTCCACCGACCAGGACACTGTACCGCACACGCGGCACAGAGAGGGGCTGGGGGCTGAATCTAGGCGCCACTCGACCCGGGTCTTCCTCGCTCACACCCTGACATCCAAGGCTGAAGTGGGTCAGGGGTGAGTCTCCCAGGCCCCTGACACCCTGGACTTGGCAGGTATCTGGAGCAGGCCAGGCTTCACCCATGAGCCCGGGGCCCAGGCAGGGCCAGGCACAGAAGCCAGGTCATGAGGCCACGTGTGCCCTCCAGGGCCTCCCATCTGCTGAGTGGGGGCGGGGCGCTACAGGCTTGGCCTCAGATGTTTCTAGAGTGCTGCTTGCTCAACATGTTGACAATAGGGCGCTTCAGTGAGTCTAGGGGCTGACATTCTGTCCTGGGTCCCTGGTCCCCCAAGCCCTACTGAGGGGCCCAACCTCAGCCCCGTCCCCACATCCTGCACATGCCTGCTCCCCAGACAAGTTGCCTCCAACTCCTTGGGCTGGGGCTCCAGGTCTCCCCTCCCGGGCTCCCATCTCGAGTCCTTTTCTACTAAGACACACCCTTCACCTCCACTCAGACTTGTCTCCTGCCTGATCCCCATCCTCCATCTCTGCTTCAGACACCTGCTCTCCCTCCCTCTGTGGACACAGCCCACAGATGTGCTGATGGTCTGCTCATGGTCCTACCTCCCTTCAACCAAGAGTTTCTTAGGGACCTGCCCAGCATTGCTCACCTAGGTTCTCAGCCTCTGGTCCAGCTTGGCCCTGGGCAGGTGCTTCATAAATATTCACCGAGCTAGAATCCCCATGTGTGGCTGCAGCTTTCAGTGTCCAGCCCACCTCCCAGGGCCCCTCCACTCCGGTGAGCTCCCTACACCCAGCACATGCCTGCCCCTTCTGTGGGGCAGTAGAAAAGGGGGCACTGTTGGGCCTGTGGGTTTGAGTTCAAGGTCCTTCTCTCAGTTTTTTGAAATGTTTCTCATTGGATATCTCCCACCTTCCCTATCTGAAGGGAAATTCCACAGGCTTCTCTCTAAGTGACTGCTAGTCCCCTGGGTACATCTCAACAATGGCTTTCTACTGAGGTCCATATACTTAAAGCTGTGGTTTTTCCAGTAGGCATGTATGGCTGTGAGAGTTGGCCCATAAGGAGGTCAAGTGGCGAAGAATCGATGCTTTCAGATTATGGTGCTGGAGAAGACCCTTGAGAGTCCCTTGGACAGAGGCGTGTGACCAATAAATCCTGAATATTCATTGGAATGACTGATGCTGAGGCTGAAGCTCCAATACGTTGGCCACCTGATGTGAAAAACTGACTCACTGGCAAAGTCTCTGAAAGATTGATGGCAGGAGGAGGAGACAGAGGTTGATTGGTTGGATGGCATCACTGACTCAATAGACATGAGCTAGAGCAAGCTCAGGGAGGCCTGGCGTGCTGCAGTTCGTGGGGTTGGGAAGAGTTGGATATAACTGAGTGACTGAACAACAACAACTCAAAGGCATCCACCATCTGCCTCTGGGGAGGCTGAATCTTGTGCTGCTGCAGCTGCTGACCTTTGACACTCCCTGGTGAAGGACAGGAAAGCCTGACATGCTGCAGTCCATGGGGTCACAAAGAGCTGGACACGACTTAGCAACTGAACAATGACAATGGCCCTGCAATCCCACTCCTGGGCATATATGCATAACTGACTCACTGGAAAAGACCCTGATGCTGGGAAAGATTTAAAGCAGGAGGAGAAGTCGACAACAGAGGATGAGATGGTTGGATGGCACCACCAACTCGATGGACATGAGTTGGAGCAAGCTCTGGGAGTTGGTGATGGACATGGAAGACTGGCGTGCTGAAGTCCATGGGGTAGCAACGAGTCAGACACGACTGAGTGACTGAACTGAATATTCACTGCAGCACTGTTTCCAGTAGCCAAGATATGGATGCAGCCTAAGGTGTCCCTGTCACAGCCCTGGAACCCCTTCAGGCCCCTGNCACACATAATATGATTTAAATAGATGCAAATATACATTGATTTTTTAATTCTCTGGAATTTCTAGATACCATCGAACTCTGCTACCAGTCATAGATGAAGCCTTGTCCTTTCTCCTACAACTGTAATATTCTTATTTAACCTCAATACAAAGATAAACGAGAACATCCACAAACCTGACATATGCTAATTGCCCCAAATTTTCTCAGAGCTGGGAAGGATGGAACAGATTTTTATTCTCACCCAAGCCACCATCTCTTGGAGCCCTTAAAAATGTCTCCACATTCCCATCTTTCCCCAGGACCTGGGGGCATGGCCCAGCCCAAGACAAAAGTCAGTTGTGTCCCCATCACTAGACTTTCTGTCCCCTTAGCTCTTAAAGGACCAGAGCCTGGTTGACTGTATTTAAAGGTGTGTCCCTTCGTGCATGCCCAGTGTGTGTGTTTGTCTGTGTGTGTGCCTGTATGTCTGTGCTCTCAGGTGCATTTGGACCAGCAGCCTTTATAATAACTGGTGGACAGGAAGCCACCAATATTGTGTTTAGTCTCCTTTCTCAGCCACAAACCCCAGAGCCCAGCACCCTGGAGTCACCAGGACTGGAGGAGTCAGGCATCAGAGCTGTGGCGGCAGGGGAGGGAGTGGGACAGGGGAAGGGCCCCCAACCCTGCTGCCCCTCCCTCCTGTAGTGAGAAGAAGCATTCTTCACCTGCAGGCGGGCGGGGTGGATGGGGAGGGCTCCAGGACATGGTTCCCATGGCAGGCAAATCTTAAAGAGCAATGAAATAAAATTCATATTTTAAGGCAAGACAAGAAAAATTTAAACAAAGTTCTTCTCTCCCTCTTTTGACCTCCTCTCTGCCCTGAAGTGTGCAGAGTGTGTCTGCAGAATGTATCAACCAGACCTTCTGAAGGCCACAAATACCTGACCCAACAGAAAGATCCATTTTTGTTCTTCTAATCCCTGCCTTGTGACTTTATATGACACTGCCTCCCTATGACCTTAGTAATGTCACTAGCCACATTACTCGTAGTCTAGCCCTTTACAAGAGTGTTGTTTTTTGCATCAACAAATATGTTATGGAGCCTCTGATAACATGGTGATGACCAGGTGACCTTACAGACAGTTTTATAAGATCCATGACTTGAAATATGGGAAGAAGCAACAGGAGGGAACCATTTCTGAGAGGCTGGCAGACAAGTAAGACAATTGTTCCAGAGGATTTGGGCTCCCGTTACCAGAACTAGAAGAAGAATTGCACATCGAGTGGCCTATCAAGGGAATCCTCACCTGACCTGGGAAAAATTCCTCCCAAACCTTCATGGAGATTAAGATGGAAACGAATAGTTTGTGTTGTAAAGAATGTTGCCCACCACCAAGGTCTTCCAAAACAAGTCACTAGCTGCTGCAATTCACTGACCTACAATCCGCTCTGAAAGGAAGTCATGAAAAAGGTCAGGATTGTACTTTGTAGTCAGAAAACTGGCAGAACCTGCCCTCACATACTTGGATATCTTCAGGAGACTTTTCTCTGAACCCAGTTTCCTGCATATGTCCATGCTTAGGAAGCAGGAAAAGCATGAACCATGATATCTGTTCTTCCTGAGTGAAGCAACCTTCTACCAAGGCATGGGCTGGGTTCATGTCCTTCCCCAAATCACATAAACACTGACCTGCATACTGGCTCCTCAAAACAGCTCTTAGAGCTTCTTGAGAGATTGTCTCCCCAGTTAAGCATCTCAGATGGGTTTCAATAAAATTTCCAATTCTTTCTTAGATTGTCTGACTATTGGCTAATTTTTTATCCACAAAAGCAATATGCGTTGATCTTTGCAAGTCTCAGTGCAGGAACCTTGTATTCTTATATTTCTCTAAATCAAATTGAACACAACCCTGGGACCTCACTTCCCAGGAGCATGGAAATGTCTCTGTGCTTCTGTAAGAGAATTGTTCAGGGCAGGCTCACGTGAGGAGCTTGCTGTACAAGAATTATAGTTCATGGGATGGCTGCTCAATTCCTCCTGTTGAGAAATCGGGAAAGTACATCAAGGTTGTATATTAAAGTATACAACCTTTAATGCAGAGTAGATCATGCGAAATGCCAGGCTGGATGAAGCACAAGCTGGAATCAAGATTGCCAGGAGAAATGTCAATAACCTCAGATATGCAGATGACAACACCCTTATGGCCAAAAGTGAAGAAGATCCTAAGAGCCTCTTGATGAAAGTGAAAGAAGACAATGAAAAAGTTGGCTTAAACTCAACGTTCAGAAACCTGAGATCATGGTAACTGGTCCCATTACCTCATGGCAAATAGATGGGGAAACAAAGGAAACAGGGAGAGACTTTACTTACTGGGGCTGCAAAATGACTGCAGATGGTGACCACAGCCAAGAAATTAAAAGACGTTTGCTCCTTGCAAGAAGTTATGACCAACCTAGACAGAATATTAAAAAGCAGAGACATTCCTTGTCGACAAAGGTCCGTCTAGTCAAAGATATGGTTTTTCCAGTAGTTGTGTATGGATGTGAGAGTTGGCTTATAATGAAAGCTGAGCACTGAAGAATCGATGCTTTTGAACTGTGGTGTTGGAGAAGACTCTGGAGAGTCCTTGGACAGCAAGGAGATCCAACCAGTCCATCCTAAAGGAGATCCAACCAGTCCATCCTAAAGGAGATCAGTCCTTAGTGCTCTTTGGAAGGACTGATGCTGAAGCTGAAGCTCTAATACCTGACTCATTGGAAAAGACCCTGATTATGGGAAAGATTGAAGGTGTGAGGAGAAGGGGATGACAGAGGTTGACATGGTTGGATGGCATTACTGACTCAATGGACGTGAGTTTGAGCAAGCTCTGCGAGTTGGTCGGAGAAGGCAATGACACCCCACTCCAGTACTCTTGCCTGGAAAATCCCATGAATGGAGGAGCCTGGTAGGCTGTAGTCCATGGAGTTGCTAAGAGTTAGACACAACTGAACGACTTCAGTTTTACTTTTCACTTTCATACATTGGAGAAGGAAATGGCAACCCACTCCAGTGTTCTTGTATGGAGAATCCCAGGGACAGGGGAGCCTGTTGGGTTGCTGTCGATGGAGTTGCACAGAGTTGGACAAGACTGAACTGATTTAGCAGCAGCAGCAGCAACCACGAGTTGGTGATGGACAGGGAAGCCTGGCATCATGCAGTCCATGGGGTTACAGAGTCGGAATCGACTGAGTGACTGAACTGAGCTGAACTGAGAGGTTAAGGGCTATTTGTCACAATTCCAAGACTGCTCCAGTCCCCTCACTGTGACACTCAAACATAAGTGTAATCATCCTGTATTTAGTTCAACCTTTTTATCATAGGGGCTTCCCTGATGGCTCAGTTGGTAAAGAATCCTCCTGCAATACAGGGGCCCAGGTTTGATCCTCGGGTTGGGAAGATTCCCTGGAGAAGGGAGTGGCAACCCAACCCAGTAGTCTTGTCTGGGAAATCCCATGACAGATGAGCGGGGTGGGCTGCAGTCCATGTGGTCACAAAGAGTCAGACAAAAATGAGTGAAATACTCTTAGTGTTCTCGTCATAGAGGAGGTACAGCTGGACCCCAGGGATGGGAGCACTTGTCCAGAGTCACCTGTGTGTGGCAGAGTCAGAGTCAGGACCCAGGTGTCCTGTCCCGGGCCAGCTGTCTGTTCATGGCCCCACGCTGCTTGTGACAAGTGTGGCAGCAGCATCCTCCAGGCTGGGATTCTGCCCCATCCACCCTCATTCTGCACAAACCTGCCCCATCCCCCTGAGGAGGGCACTCACTGTTGCTGAGTCCTTTTCCTCATCTGCTAGATGTGGGAGGGGTGCCAGAGACCCCTGGTTCCTCCCAGGCCCCCTCTCCCGGGGCCCCTGGACTTGCCAGTCCTGGAGACTCAGAGGTGGAGATGGAAGCCAGCTCCCTCCCCTCTGGCCACCCTCTCTGCTTGTTCCCTCTTGGCTGCCGGCTCCTGTTGATTGGTCACATCCCTCCTGATTACACAGACCCTCCTTCCCCACGACCTCTGCTTGGTGGGGACCATGTTTTTCTCTCACAACCTGAGTTTCCTCAGTCACTTCCTGGGGGTCCAACTCTTCAGTGATTCTTGTCAAAACAAGAAACTACATCCAGGTGCCCCCACAGTCTGAGGTCTCCCAGACTCCCTTGTTCTTTCACGTTCTTGACTTTCCACTTCTTCAGAGTCCAGCTCAGCAGCCAGAATGCTCTTGCCCTGTTTAGGGAGCTTCTGTTTCCTTTAGCAAAAGGAAATTCCTTCCTGCTGGGCATATAGAGAGCTGACCATAGCAGGGGAAGATGAAACAGAAGCCCAGAGTGAAGGGAGGCAGATCTGGGGTCTGTGCCTGGATTCACAGTCACACCTGCTCTGACTTCAAAGCAGACAGGCTTTGGGAGGAGCTGAGAGATGCCCACTCAGGCCTGTCTCCAAAGGCAGAGAGGAGGGAGGCGCCTTGGGTCCAGAGGTCTGGGGAGGGGAGCTGGGGCATCCAAACCCACCTACTTGGTGACCAGGGCCTCCCCCAGCCCTTCAGCACACACAGTTGATGGAGAAGACCTCCATCAACAAGACTTTTCCTGATGATTGACAGCAGGGCCTGATGGAAAAAAAAGACGTTGAAGAAAAATTTTAATTATCTACTTCTTTTACATGATTCCAGAAAATCAGGAAGCGGTAGCAGAAAGCAACAGGTACACAGAAACACACATACGTGCCACCTCACACTCAAACAATGAAATTCCTTTGACAATGGAAGCAGCAACAACCACCGCACCCCAAACCCCGAAACCACCTAACAAAGAAATTCTGAAAAGAAACGTTCTCTTTCAGAACAAGTCACCCAAGAAGTTTTGGCCTGTTGATCCAAAGATACAAAAAGAAAGAAAAAGAAATCCCAGACTAACACACCTTAGGCTGCAGTGGCCCTTGCTCCTCTCCCTGCAGAGGCAGGACCTGCTGATTGATCACTGAGGCAGGAGGCCCACATCGCTGCCCCTCTCCAACACTGCAGACAGGTGTCTTAAAGATTTTGTGTTGCTTCACCAACTCCTACTTTGATTCCCCAGAGAGTAGCTGGGATGGACAGTATCTACCCCTGGCTTCCTCTAAGATGGCCTCTAGGCAGCGGGTGTTTAGTGAGCCTGCACAAATTCTGGAGCCAATGTCAGGTGGGGCTGGAACATACTCAGGGACCAGAGTCTCTGCTTCAAGACTCCTGCCACTGAAAATTATAGACCTCCAGAGATTTTAGTTGAAGTTAAAGAGTAGATTCCCTGTACACTCCCCTCCCATGGGAGATGGGGGGCTGAATCACACAGAGGGCTGTGTGCTGTGCAGTCAGCACCTTAGGAGGCAGGAGGGGGTGGTGGGCAGAGAAGGGAGGAGTCTCAGGTCCTGATAGATCAGAAGAAGGGGAGAGGTGGTCAGGACACAGGAGACGAGAACAAGGATGACCAGAAAAGGGGCAAAAAGCAGCAAATGTAGAAAAGATGAAAGAAGCAAGAGAAAGAAGCAAAACAGGACTTGGGCAACCACCACCGCGACCATAGCCACTCCAGAATGATTCTCCCTGCCCATCACCCTTGACCTCATCAGGAGACTTGTCTTATTCAAAATCCCACAGCTGGGCTGGGTCTGGCCTCAAACTCGAACCGTTTGTATCTCTCTGGGCTGTGAGTGCCATTATGGAGATACAGGGTAGTGCGGGCCTTATCTTTAATCCCAACATTTCAAGTCTCAACCCTCAATATTTCAAAACTGAAAAGAGATATTTAAAAATCCCAACCTTCAATATTTCAAAATTGAAAACAAATATTTGAAAAATTGTTTTTTAACAAAATCTGACCTGAAGACACATGAGACAAGTTATGATCTTTGTTATTTCACTTGTGACTATTCAAAAGTTCAGTTGTAGAGACACTAATGTGACGATTAAAACGTGCTTTCAGACCCTAGTGGGGTCTGATGTCATAGAGAGTAGATGTACCATGTCATCTGTCTGAAGCTGAAAAATTCCAAACTCTAAAGAAAATCTGACTCCAAGTGTTTCAGAAAAGGGACTGGGAATGTGCTGCTAACTCCATTTTACAGATGAGAAAACTAAGGCTTGGTGAATCAAGTGCCTTCCCTAAGGTCAAAAGATTGAAAGGGGAACCCCATATGGAAATGCCAAAGCTGTGAGTTTGAAGACTTTGCTCTACAGCCCACACATCAGCAGGGCCCATGGGTGGGAGCCCAGGACCAAAGCCTTGGGCTCTGGGATGTGGGACATGCCTTCAGGGCCAAGACCTTCTTCCACAGCCACTGAAGACACATGTGTCCTGGCCTCTCCTCCCCACAGCCATCACTAGAAGGAGCTGCCATCTGAGGGGACACAGCACCCACCAGAAGAGTGTGGCTTCAAGGGTGCACAGGGAGGAGCCCTGGGCTGAGAGCAAGGCTGTGGGGACAAGAAAAGTAGGGACTGTTGTGAATTCCCTCCCCCATTTTTGCCTTCACATGTGACTCTTCCTCACTGAAGAAGGGAGACCCCAATCCAGCATGATTCCAAGGTGGGGCCACACTGGGGAAGCACAGAATAGATTAACATAGAGTTGGGCTCCAAAGCTGCCATCCAGGTGGGAGTTTGGAAAGACCTAGGAGAAGTCCTACCCGAGTGAGGAATTTCTTGGCCTGGGAGACTGGTCAGCAGCTTCCAAGCCAGGGAAAAACGGACTGGAAATGAAGAAGGATGCTGTGTCTGATGCTGATGTGGAGCCTTTCAGGGCATCCCAGGAAGGGGGTGGGGATGGACGGATGATCGCCCCCTTTTAAGGGCAGGAGCTGAAAGAACAGGGCCCTGCAGGACTCCTGGGAAGCGACAGCCCTGAGAATGCACCAGGGACTGGGGTGGG
>SJYW01006311.1:0-12412 GCA_006410735.1 Raphicerus campestris | reverse complement strand
ACCTGTGTGAACAACACAATGTCTAGAGGGAGATCACAAGGAGTCAACAGCCTACACATGGTGGGGGTGGTGACAACTGTGACCCCCCCTCCTTTCAGAGGTTAACTGAGATCACTTCCCTGCTTTCCTGTAAAGCTTTCATGGCCAAGCAGACTCTTTGGGGGATTTTTTGGGAGGTGCTGAATCTACCATCTTCCCAGATGGCTGGCATTCTGAGGAAAGACAACCTTCCCCTCTACCGATGTCTATGAGTTTGATTTTGTAAAGTGACATCAAGACTCGAGGGCAGAGCAGCAGAAATTGATGAGCAAGTCCAGCAGAGGCAGCTAGGAGCCAGGCGATCTGAGATCAGGGAGAAGAGCTCTGATGGAGCCCTCTTGGCCAAGAGCTAGGAAGAGCTGGAAGAAAGCAGGCTGACCGGACGAACAGGAAGAGTTGAGTCAGGCAGAAACTGTCATCAAAACCAGTTTTCCTTATCAAATGGCTACACAGCTAAACTCCATTTTCCAACCTGACTCACAGTTAGGTTTGGTCAGGAACTGAGTTCTGAAAAATAGGGTGAAAATGGGTTTTGGTTTTATACAGGACTTTTGAGCTGAGAAAGTTGGGATATGAGTGTATTCCGCCATGATCTCTTTGCCCATTCATCATTTTAAAAGCAAGCACTCTAAGAACCTAGAGAAGATTAGGACTGACCACAAAATAGGAGGAGTCTGGGTCCCCTGGACCACATGGCAGGTGCACAACCAGAAATATACATGTGAGTGGACAGTGATATGCATGAAAAACAAACTTTTGAGAAAGAAAATGAGATTTGAAGGTGTATTTGTAACAGCAGCTAGCATTCGCTTAACCAGTATACTGAGCTATCGGTGACCCATGAAATGACTGGGAGAATCAGCAGTTCTAGAAAGAGAAGTGGAAGGAAGGCGAGCTGATTTGGGCTGCTGGTGGTGGAGGGATGCNAAAATGAGATTTGAAGGTGTATTTGTAACAGCAGCTAGCATTCGCTTAACCAGTATACTGAGCTATCGGTGACCCATGAAATGACTGGGAGAATCAGCAGTTCTAGAAAGAGAAGTGGAAGGAAGGCGAGCTGATTTGGGCTGCTGGTGGTGGAGGGATGCCAGGAAGATGTGTAGTCCTGTTGGTGAGAGACACCCTGCAGCGGTTCCCAAAGGAACACACCTGTTATCCTCCTGAATTATAGCATCAGATGAAATAAGTGTAGACACGTTGGGCCAGAGGATCCAATAATCACTTTTGTGTCATACAAATGGGGAAACTGAGGGTTGGTATTAAAAAAAAAATCTTGTCCAATGAGGGATCCTGGATCACATGAGTGGGGTTTCCAGCTATCATGATGCATAATTCTCTGCTTGACTTGCTAGAAAGCTCACAGAATATTTCAGAACCGTGGTTCTCAATCAAGGTGCAATTTTGCCCCCAGGGGATATCTGACTCTCTCTGGAGATACTGGTCATCAAAACTGGCAGCTGGTGTGCTGTTAACATCTAGTGGCTGTAAGCTAGGGATGCTGCTAAATATCCTATGATCCTCAAGACGAGTATCCATGTGAAAAAATAATCCAACTCAGAAGGTTCACTGTAACAAGACTGAGAAACTGTTTTAGAGCATTGAGAAAGTGTTAGTCGCTCAGTTGGGTTTGACTCTTTGTAATCCTGTGGACTGTAGCCCACCAGGCTTCCTTGTCTATGGAATTCTCTAGGCAAGAATACTGGAGTGGGTAGCCATGCCCTTCTCAAGGGGATCGTCTCAACCCAGGGATCGAATCCAGGTCTTCCAAACTGCAGGCAGATTCTTTTACCATCTGAGTCACCAGGGAACCCCTTAGAGTATTATGTGACCACCCATAATAAAAATTTGGTTTCCAATTTCAAGAAAAACTAATTGTGTGGCTAATCTAAAGTTAGTTTGACCTTGACATTAGCTCATCTTTTTCTTATATTCATTTTTTCAAAATCTCATTTTTGTCTAGAGTGAAGTCCTTATAGTGAAGGACAAGCTTTCCCAATAAAGTATATATTAATTGAAGAAAGGAATTTGGCTTACATGTACACAGCTGCACAATGCACACTGAAAATTGAGATTTATCAAGGACAAAAGTCACTGCACAAAATCAATAATCCCCAGAGATAAGAAATGCTCAGCTCTGCATGGATATTCTGTTTTTACCTTAAGATGCATAATTGTTTGCCATATTTGGTGACCCCTGTAGAGAAGGACTAGGAAAATTCTACTGTGTCAAAAGGAGTCATAGAGTTTTCTGGCTGGCTGGAACAACACAGAGGCGAAGGTGGTTGTAGGAGTCTATTTTGCAGGTGGAGATGAAGGACGAAGATTACAAAGGCTCTGTCATCAGCAGTGAATTCTAGGCTGGCTACACCTCATGCTGTTTTTTTGGAAATGTCTTCCTGTTCTTCTCAATGCCCCATTATTAACCTCAGCTTGCCAGGGAGAATTTAATTCTTCCTCTATTTTGTCCTTATTTTTAGTTGCAAGAAAAGACACTGCTTATCATGTTAACTCCAACAGGAACATACACTTATACACCACACTGCAGCTCGTGTGTGCGTGCTCACTCAGTCATGTCCAATTCCTTGGGAATTTTATGAATATTTATATTCACATTGCATGTCCATGTGTGTATGCATAGGGTAAGCACTCTGATACTATGTTGGTAGAAACATATCATTCTTTTCTGTTAATTTCAGAAGAGATTCTAAGATCAATTAGATATCCTGATTTGGCTTTTCAGACACTTGTTAGGAAATGTCATTATGAGTTCACTCATTTTGTTAAATATTTGCTTAAGATATGTACTGCACTTTCCTAGGTTCCTGTAGATTTCTCAAGCCTCATCTCTTTATTAAATTAGACACTCAGCCATGTCTAAAGCATTTTTACTGAGCTAACATTCAATGTAAAACCTATGTTCTTAGAAGGTCACTAGAACAACCAGTTGTTTGAACAGTATTTGAACATCTTTTACAAATTAATGTCAAAGTACTANTATTAAATTAGACACTCAGCCATGTCTAAAGCATTTTTACTGAGCTAACATTCAATGTAAAACCTATGTTCTTAGAAGGTCACTAGAACAACCAGTTGTTTGAACAGTATTTGAACATCTTTTACAAATTAATGTCAAGGTACTACTGATTGTGTTACCCAATATTCTTTATACTGGTATCCATAGTAAATCCATCATTACATTTAGCTTCAATGTTTATTCACAGATGAAAATTTTGTAGCACATGGGCCAGGTTCGTTTTATATATTCAGTTTCAATAAACCAATATGTGATTGTAAAACACATGTGCAAACAGGTTTACAAAAGAAAGAAAAGGAAAGGGAAGGGAAAGGGAGGAAAGAGGCTTTGAAGGACAAATTAATAGACTGTGCTTGTTACTAAAATATCCTTAACTGCTTGAAACTTAAGACAACGCTGAAAGCTAGTTTATTTTCTAAATAAGGAGCAAAGGTGGGGGGGACAAAAACATTAAAACGAGAATTTAGAGAGAGTTGTAGAGTCATAAAAAAAATGTTAGTTTGCAAGAAATATAATCTGCATACTATACACTGATGAGGACCTAAAGAATGTTTAGCCCCCTCTCTAAAGAGATAATTGGATTCAGGAAAAAATGAAACTCAGTAGAAACCTCTCTAATCCTGAAAAAAAAAAAAAAAAGCGGACAGGAAAGCTGCAAGGTGATTGATTTGAATATGGAATTATTTTTGGAGGAAAATTTTAGTGTAAATGAAGTTAGAAACAATTTTAATTCTTTTTCTGTTTTTCACTCTTTAATATTTTAAAATCAATTTATTATTATGTAAAGATACATTTTAAAATTATAAATATGATTAGATTTTGTACATAACTAGGTAATACCTAAATCACTGAATTATCTCCAAAAATCGACATCACCTAAATTATTAAAGTATTTACATTATAGTCACAGCTCAGCATTCTGTCACCAAGGTCACTTGGTGGCATTCTTGGTTGAATTTAACAAATTAGGCCACATTAAGTTTCCAAAAATATGAATTATTAGCACTTGTGCAAATTTTAACTCAAAGCTCTAAATCAGGGATTATAAATGGATGATGATATGACCATGTAATCCAAGATAACTTCTATTTATTTCTCTAGCCATTTGAACTTACAGTCATACTGAGGTAACCACTGACAGGGTTAGAAGGAGCCTCCCAAATGTGCCATACTTGCATGTGGATTATTTTGAGCTAAAGGCAGTCACGACCTTGTGCATTCAAGAGAAAAATATCAGTTCAGTCGCTCAGTCATGTCCAACTCCTTGCGACCNGAAGGAGCCTCCCAAATGTGCCATACTTGCATGTGGATTATTTTGAGCTAAAGGCAGTCACGACCTTATGCATTCAAGAGAAAAATATCAGTTCAGTCTCTCAGTCATGTCCAACTCCTTGCGACCCCATGGATTGCAGCACACCAGGCCTCCCTGTCCATCACCAGCTCCTGGAGCTTACTCAAACTCAGGTCCATGGAGTCGGGGATGCCATCCAACCGTCTCATCCTCTGTCGTCCCTTCTCCTCCCACCCTCAGTCTTTCCCAGCATCAGGGTCTTTTCCGAGGAGTCAGTTCTTCACATCAGTGGCCAAAGGATTGGAGCTTCAGCTTCAGCATCCTCCTCCTTAACTATACAGAAGAATTTAAACTGGGGGCCTTTCTGGGCCAATCCCCAGAAGAATTATGAGCAGAGGTAGGTTTTACCTGTATGGCAGGCAAACATCTAATAACCCAGCCTCTGCTCTTCTTCTTGTCCCCTGAATTATGATCCCCCCTCCATCCCGTCACATCCCTTAGCTCAGGATGGCATATATATCTTATTTTACCTCTCTGTTTTTGAACCTCACGTGTGTGGGCTTGTGTACGTGCAAAATTAAGCTTTCCTGTCTTTCTCCTGTTTTTCTGGCTTCTGTCAATATGATTATTAGATCAGTTGAAAAAGCTTTGAAGGTACAAGAAACATCTTTCTCCTCAACACTACCTTACCACAGGTGACTGTCAACCTCTGTTCTTGAGTTTTCTTAGGTTTCCTCTTAATTATTATAAAGTGTAGGCACTGCCCCACGCAGAAAACAAATAAATGCTTTGTCTGACATTTTCAAGGAAGCAACTGTATTCAGATTAGCATTCATAAGTGATGAATAATTCACAAATAATCACTATTTCCATTCATATTAATGCAAATTAGCCCTAAAGATTAATAAGCCCCATGGGTTCAGGATCCAAAAGAAATTCGTTACCCACAAAATAAATTGCACTCTGAGAGTAGAGGAATATCAGTGATAATTAAACTTATGACCCAAAGCACTAATATTGTTATTCTCTGGGTTCTTAATATTCACTTCCGCAGGATACAGCTAGCGTAACTAGGATAAGCTAGGAAAATGTGGGAAGTCTAGTGAAAAAATCACACACTGGTTAAATTATGTTGTAGGACAATAGATTTTAAATTTTATTTGCAAATTTGCATTTGCTTTCATGTACTAGAATCTCATAAACTCAACTTTATGAATGTGAAAGGCCTACTCCGATTAGCAAAAACACATATACTTTAAAGATTTTTAAATGAGGACCCAAGTATATGTAGTAACTACAACCAGAATAACAATGAGCTGTCTTTTAGAAGGCCAGAGGGAAACCTATTTTTAATGACTAGGAGAGAAGGATTTTCAATTAGCATATTCATTATTTGTATGTAAATTGATGATTCCAACAGCTGCTTAAGGGTGTTAAAAAACAATTTGTTCTATTAAGCAGTTTAAACATTCTTCTTAAAAATAGTGTTTACCTGTTTAATTTGCTGAACACTGTCTTTCTTCCTTCGGAGCACTGGGCAGGGGTGAAGACTCAGGTTGCTCATCAGTCTCCCATTTTCCCACTGGTGAGATCCTTGAACAAACAGGGAGACAGAGGCCACAGCTCAACATTAATATCTGGGTTACTTCCAGTGTTCTTTTGTTAAAGGTTGCAACATTCTTTTGTTTGGGCAAGGAGATATTTTGCAGCAACAAAGGTTTTCTAGACAGCATCAGAACTTTTCTAGTCCTGAATCCTCTAGTGAGCTCAGAGGAAAACGGTGGAGACTTCTAGAGAAAGGACTTTTTTTTTTCTTCAAAGACTATTTGTGAACAGACAGCCGTGGCCTCCACCCAGGCCCTGATGATCTGCATTCCNGTGAGATCCTTGAACAAACAGGGAGACAGAGGCCACAGCTCAACATTAATATCTGGGTTACTTCCAGTGTTCTTTTGTTAAGGGTTGCAACATTCTTTGGTTTGGGCAAGGAGATATTTTGCAGCAACAAAGGTTTTCTAGATAGCATCAGAACTTTTCTAGTCCTGAATCCTCTAGTGAGCTCAGAGGAAAACGGTGGAGACTTCTAGAGAAAGGACTATTTTTTTTCTTCAAGGACTATTTGTGAACAGACAGCCATAGCCTCCACCCAGGCCCTGATGATCTGCATTCTGAGGGGGCTCAGTGGGTAAAGAACCTGCCTGCAATGCAGGAGACCCAGGTTCAATCCCCAGGTTGGGAAGATCCCCTGGGGGAGGGCATGGCAACCCACTCCAGTATTCTTGCCTGGAGAATTCCATGGACAGAGGAGCCTACCAGGCTATAGCCCATGGGGTCGCAGAGTCAGACCTGACTGAAGCGATTGAGCACACACACACACACACACACACACACACACACACACGCAGATGGATGTGTGGATAATAAAGGGTGGAGAGCTCTCCCTGCTGGGGGATTCCAAACATGAGAGCCTTTAATTTCATTCCCAAGAGGACATGAGACTCTTGAAGAAAAAGCCACCCTGTGGGCCCATAGCATTTGCTCTGGGATCGTTCATCATCTCTCCATTCCTCTCCCTGCAGGTAACCACAGCAAACCATCTCTTGTCAATTTCTGTTGGCCTGGAAGATGAATCAGTATTAGGTCAGGACAGGATTTAAATCCTTTAACCACCACGCACACCTCTGCCCTTCCCTCTGCTTGTCCAGTGATCTAAACCAGGGCTTTGGAAACTTCACTGTGTACAGGAAGCCGCCGGAGCACCATGTTAAAGCAGATTCTGGGACTCCTCTGGTGGTCCAGTGGCTCAGACTCCGAGCTCCCAGTAGAGGTTCGCAGGTTTGATCCCTGGNAGGATTTAAATCCTTTAACCACCACGCACACCTCTGCCCTTCCCTCTGCTTGTCCAGTGATCTAGACCAGGGCTTTGAAAACTTCACTGTGTACAGGAAGCCGCCAGAGCACCATGTTAAAGCAGATTCTGGGACTCCTCTGGTGGTCCAGTGGCTCAGACTCCGAGCTCCCAGTAGAGGTTCCCAGGTTTGATCCCTGGTCAGGGAACTAGATCCCACATGCAGTAACTAAGAGTTTGCATCCCCCAACAATGACAGGGCAGAGCTAAATAAATAAATTGCAGATTCTGAATCAAGAGGGCAGGGTGGGGCCTGGGATTCTGCATTTCTAACAAGTTCCCAAGTAAGGTTGCTGGTGGATGTGATCTCTGTGGGGCAGCAGTGAGCAGTGGCGTGCAGTGAGATCTTAATTCCCTGCCCAGGAATTGAACCTGGGTAGCCTGGAGGGAGGGAGAAGGCAGTGGCACCCTACTCCAGTACTCTTGCCTGGAAAATCCCATGGACAGAGGAGCCTGGTAGGCTGCGGTCCATGGGGTCGTGAAGAGTCAGACACGACTGAGCGACTTCCCTTTCACTTTTCACTTTCATGCATTGGAGAAGGAAATGGCAACCCACTCCAGTGTTCTTGCCTGGAGAATCCCAGGGACGGGGGAGCCTGGTGGGCTGTTGTCTATGGGGTCGCACAGAGTCGGACACAACTGAAGTGACTTAGCAGCAGCAGCAGCAGCAGCCTGGATGGAAACCAGGAATCCTAGACACCAGACCAGCAAGGACTAGAAGCTAGGAAGTTATTTTCCCCTGGATCTTTGTCCCCAGTGAAAAAAAGTAACTTTACCAAAGAGGTAGAAACTGTAAATGCAGGCACACATTTTGTTATCAGAGACAAAGCACAAGAACCAGAGGGAGCGCACACAGAGAAACGGGCTGCTCAGCTGGGACCGAAGCCAGGCAGACGTGCACCCAGAGGGGAGGGCGGGAACACCCCCCTAGTGAGGAGCAGCACGTGGAGGCGGTGAAGGCATTTACACAGGGCAGTCCTTCTGGGTCTTTGTCTTCCTTCAGGCCAGTTATCTGGCTTCTTTTTTCAGACCTGACCTACACTGGGACACCCCCTTGGGTGCACATGTACCCCTGAGCCAAGATGGGTCTCGAAATGAAGGCTTCTGGGAGGAGCAAGACTCATTATGGCCTGGCGTTATCCCTTGATTTAGACTCGCAAGGAGCCTTTCTGTGCATGGCAGTGTCCCCCTTGTCCCAAAAGAGGTGGGAGCAGAGATCCCTTAATCATTTACTCAAACAGAGTTTTGCCCANTGAAGAGTCAGACACGACTGAGCGACTTCCCTTTCACTTTTCACTTTCATGCATTGGAGAAGGAAATGGCAACCCACTCCAGTGTTCTTGCCTGGAGAATCCCAGGGACGGGGGAGCCTGGTGGGCTGTTGTCTATGGGGTCGCACAGAGTCGGACACAACTGAAGTGACTTAGCAGCAGCAGCAGCAGCAGCCTGGATGGAAACCAGGAATCCTAGACACCAGACCAGCAAGGACTAGAAGCTAGGAAGTTATTTTCCCCTGGATCTTTGTCCCCAGTGAAAAAAAGTAACTTTACCAAAGAGGTAGAAACTGTAAATGCAGGCACACATCTTGTTATCAGAGACAAAGCACAAGAACCAGAGGGAGCGCACACAGAGAAACGGGCTGCTCAGCTGGGACCGAAGCCAGGCAGACGTGCACCCAGAGGGGAGGGCGGGAACACCCCCCTAGTGAGGAGCAGCACGTGGAGGCGGTGAAGGCATTTACACAGGGCAGTCCTTCTGGGTCTTTGTCTTCCTTCAGGCCAGTTATCTGGCTTCTTTTTTCAGACCTGACCTACACTGGGACACCCCCTTGGGTGCACATGTACCCCTGAGCCAAGATGGGTCTCGAAATGAAGGCTTCTGGGAGGAGCAAGACTCATTATGGCCTGGCGTTATCCCTTGATTTAGACTCGCAAGGAGCCTTTCTGTGCATGGCAGTGTCCCCCTTGTCCCAAAAGAGGTGGGAGCAGAGATCCCTTAATCATTTACTCAAACAGAGTTTTGCCCATCTTTGTCCTTGCCGTGACTCTTACCTTGACAATTGCCATGACTCTTACCTTCAGTGTTTACAAGAGAAACCCTGGCTTTTTACCCTGTTTTTGTTGTTACTAACATTTCGGAGGCCAAACAGGAGACCGATTGTAAATGCCTTAACTGGAACCCACCTATCTCTTGTCTCAAGTAATGCTAACAGCTGGAAGTATCCAACCTGAAGCCCACTTCTTCATGCTCCATGAAATGCAATCAGGAGGCCAGCTGTAAATGTTTAAACTGGAGCTCTATCTCTTATATCAGGTGAGTCACATTTGAGTAGCAAAGGCCTAGAACTGAGTCACGAGCATCTGGTTTTACCCTTGGGTAAAATATAATGATAATAATGTGCTGTGCTGAGTCGCTCAGTTGTGTCCGACTCTATGTGGCTCTATGGACTGTAGCCCGCCAGGCTCTTCTGTCCATGGAATTCTCCAGGCAAGAATACTAGGAGTGGGTTACCATGCCCCACTCCAGGGGATCTTCCCAACGCAGGGATGGAACTCAGGTCACCCCCATTGCAGGTGGATTCTTTACTGTCTGAGCCACTGGGGAAGCTCATGAATACTGGAGTGGGTAGCCTATCCCTTCTCAGGGGATCTTTCCGACCCAAGAACTGAACTGGGGTCTCCTGCATTGCAGGCAGATTCTTTACCATCTGAGCCACCAGGGAAGCCCAAGAATACTGGAGTGGGCAGCCTATAAGAGTAGTTGTAAAAACAGCAGCTAACATATATATTACATGCATACCTATTACTTGTTTTATTTTCTCCATGAATGTGC
Organism: Raphicerus campestris; assembly: GCA_006410735.1. Classification (NCBI taxonomy): domain Eukaryota; kingdom Metazoa; phylum Chordata; class Mammalia; order Artiodactyla; family Bovidae; genus Raphicerus; species Raphicerus campestris. The sequence continues at coordinate 2,308 of SJYW01006311.1, read as the reverse complement.
AAATTGATGTAAAGAGAGATTAATACCACGTTCAACACCACACAGCTAAGGACAGAGTCTGGGTACGAACTCAAACAGTCCTGTCCCAGACCTGCTATACNTGTACAGGAAGCCGCCGGAGCACCATGTTAAAGCAGATTCTGGGACTCCTCTGGTGGTCCAGTGGCTCAGACTCCGAGCTCCCAGTAGAGGTTCCCAGGTTTGATCCCTGGTCAGGGAACTAGATCCCACATGCAGTAACTAAGAGTTTGCATCCCCCAACAATGACAGGGCAGAGCTAAATAAATAAATAGCAGATTCTGAATCAAGAGGGCAGGGTGGGGCCTGGGATTCTGCATTTCTAACAAGTTCCCAAGTAAGGTTGCTGGTGGATGTGATCTCTGTGGGGCAGCAGTGAGCAGTGGCGTGCAGTGAGATCTTAATTCCCTGCCCAGGAATTGAACCTGGGTAGCCTGGAGGGAGGGAGAAGGCAGTGGCACCCTACTCCAGTACTCTTGCCTGGAAAATCCCATGGACAGAGGAGCCTGGTAGGCTGCGGTCCATGGGGTCGTGAAGAGTCAGACACGACTGAGCGACTTCCCTTTCACTTTTCACTTTCATGCATTGGAGAAGGAAATGGCAACCCACTCCAGTGTTCTTGCCTGGAGAATCCCAGGGACGGGGGAGCCTGGTGGGCTGTTGTCTATGGGGTCGCACAGAGTCGGACACAACTGAAGTGACTTAGCAGCAGCAGCAGCAGCAGCCTGGATGGAAACCAGGAATCCTAGACACCAGACCAGCAAGGACTAGAAGCTAGGAAGTTATTTTCCCCTGGATCTTTGTCCCCAGTGAAAAAAAGTAACTTTACCAAAGAGGTAGAAACTGTAAATGCAGGCACACATTTTGTTATCAGAGACAAAGCACAAGAACCAGAGGGAGCGCACACAGAGAAACGGGCTGCTCAGCTGGGACCGAAGCCAGGCAGACGTGCACCCAGAGGGGAGGGCGGGAACACCCCCCTAGTGAGGAGCAGCACGTGGAGGCGGTGAAGGCATTTACACAGGGCAGTCCTTCTGGGTCTTTGTCTTCCTTCAGGCCAGTTATCTGGCTTCTTTTTTCAGACCTGACCTACACTGGGACACCCCCTTGGGTGCACATGTACCCCTGAGCCAAGATGGGTCTCGAAATGAAGGCTTCTGGGAGGAGCAAGACTCATTATGGCCTGGCGTTATCCCTTGATTTAGACTCGCAAGGAGCCTTTCTGTGCATGGCAGTGTCCCCCTTGTCCCAAAAGAGGTGGGAGCAGAGATCCCTTAATCATTTACTCAAACAGAGTTTTGCCCATCTTTGTCCTTGCCGTGACTCTTACCTTGACAATTGCCATGACTCTTACCTTCAGTGTTTACAAGAGAAACCCTGGCTTTTTACCCTGTTTCTGTTGTTACTAACATTTCGGAGGCCAAACAGGAGACCGATTGTAAATGCCTTAACTGGAACCCACCTATCTCTTGTCTCAAGTAATGCTAACAGCTGGAAGTAGCCAACCTGAAGCCCACTTCTTCATGCTCCATGAAATGCAATCAGGAGGCCAGCTGTAAATGTTTAAACTGGAGCTCTATCTCTTATATCAGGTGAGTCACATTTGAGTAGCAAAGGCCTAGAACTGAGTCACAGGCATCTGGTTTTACCCTTGGGTGAAATATAATGATAATAATGTGCTGTGCTGAGTCGCTCAGTTGTGTCCGACTCTATGTGGCTGTATGGACTGTAGCCCGCCAGGCTCTTCTGTCCATGGAATTCTCCAGGCAAGAATACTAGGAGTGGGTTACCATGCCCCACTCCAGGGGATCTTCCCAACTCAGGGATGGAACTCAGGTCGCCCGCATTGCAGGTGGATTCTTTACCGTCTGAGCCACTGGGGAAGCTCATGAATACTGGAGTGGGTAGCCTATCCCTTCTCAGGGGATCTTTCCGACCCAAGAATTGAACTGGGGTCTCCTGCATTGCAGGCAGATTCTTTACCATCTGAGCCACCAGGGAAGCCCAAGAATACTGGAGTGGGCAGCCTATAAGAGTAGTTGTAAAAACAGCAGCTAACATATATACTACATGCACACCTATTACTTGTTTTATTTTCTCCATGAATGTGCAAATTGATGTAAAGAGAGATTAATACCATGTTCAACACCACACAGCTAAGGACAGAGTCCGGGTACGAACTCAAACAGTCCTGCCCCAGACCTGCTATATTTTAAGGTCCAGCCCCACTGGACCACAGGAGTGAGGTCCACGCCCTATGTCCAATCCCACTGCCCTGGAGATTTCATCC
>SJYW01006310.1:175296-190276 GCA_006410735.1 Raphicerus campestris | reverse complement strand
GCCCTGTGAGACCACCTTGTTCCTCATCACGAGTCAATCAGAGAATGGTGCCTAATCTGATCACATATAACTTTTAAAATGTTTTACTGAAACTGTTCAGGGAGTTTGAGGATTTTTAGGGCAAGTGCCACCTTGTCTCCTTGAATGGAGACAATAAACCTTTTTCCACTCCAAACTCTGATGCATTGGGCACATGAACTTGCATTAACAAAGAAAAGGGATAAGTCAGTATAAACTTGTCATCACAAATGAGAAAACAGTTCAGAACAAGGGCATTGACATTTAGGTAAACAGCACAAAGCAAGAGCACTATCTCATATAGGGCAGAAACTATAATACTAATGTATGCTGGAAGCATATCTTCCTTCCTTCTAGAAAGTAGTTTGTTGCAATTGGATTTGCAATTGAGGGATAGCCTGGAGCATACTAACACTGGCTGCTGCTGCTAAGTCGCTTCAGTCGTGTCCGACTCTGCGCGACCCCACAGACGGTAGCCCACCAGGCTCCCCCGTCCCTGGGATTCTCCAGGCAAGAACACTGGAGTGGGTTGCCATTGCCTTCTCTAATGCATGGAAGTGAAAAGTGAAAGTGAAGTCGCTCAGTCGTATCCGACTCTTAGCGACCCCATGGACTGCAGCCCACCAGGCTCCTTCACTCATGGGATTTTCCAGGCAAGAGTACAGTTCACCTTCACAACACAATGGCAGGAGCATCTCGAATAGCAACCTTCTTACTTTGGACTGGCTGCCTGGGTAAAAGTGCCCACCGTGTAGCTTTTCTAAATATTTCCAGGGAAGTCCTGGTGATTCTGTCTGGTAGGGAAGGGCACCAGGTGTGTTGGTTTTGTTTGTATCTCTGGCCAGAACAACACAGGTCAGGAGATAAGTTTAGAGTAATATTCCTGTTGGTGCTATGAAAGGTTTTCCATAATTCTTCCAGGTCTCTGTGGAGCCCCCTCCAGATTGGCTGAGAGGGACATTTCTACACACACTTCGGGATTACAGGGAAGGAGAAAAACAGAGGAAACTACAAATATTATGTGGAAGTTTGAAAGTGAGAGAACAAAATCACCACTTGACAATTCAATTTGGAAACTCAAATTGCAGCAGTTAGCATTAATGAAATTCCAGTTCTAGACACACAAATGCAAATAATCAGAAAAACATTTGCTCCTGAAAAGCAATCACCTTGGTGCTTCTTGTAATCAGCCTGAAGGTAAAATGAACAAATTCTGAAGACCTGGAGACTTTAACCTCTAAGAAAGTGAGACTGCCTTTGAGGACCTTATAGAATTTGGCTAGCTCATTTGCTGCTTTCTCTAACTCATCACTGTGTTTGATTCTCAGTGATGTTTATTATTATTATTTTGAATTTCCAATTCTTTCCTCCCTGCCATTGCCTTTTTAAAATTTCTTTTTTTAAATTTTATTATTATTATTATTTTTTTTTTTACTTTACAATATTGTATTGGTTTTGCCATACATCAACATGAATCTGCCACCGGTGTACACGTGTTCCCAATCCTGAACCCCTCTCCCACCTCTCTCCCCATACCATCCCTAACCCCATCTGAACCAAATTATCTAGTAAGCACAATGGACACAGTGCAAGAGCCCACAAAACAGTGTTCATCTCTCTGAAAATCATGGAGAAAAAAAAAACTTTTTTAGGTCAGAGGAAATGTTCTAATATATTCATCTTTATTCTACTTTATAAATATAATTTAAATTTTTTTATGGAGAAAGGGGCTTATAGAATACAACCCCAAGCAGTTGAATTTGCTTGTAATTTATAAGTACTCTTAAACCCACAGGGACACAGATACTTGCTTTTTCCAACAGTAAAGCCAGCATGGACCAAAACTAATTTCTAGACCACAAGCCCTGGGTTGGGGACGATTGCCATTTGCAAGCAGCTTCTTGCAGCTTACAGTTTCAGAAGCTTCCCTCCTGAGTCCAGTCAAACTTGGGCTGTTGTGTCAATAACCACACTCCAAGGTCTTTGGAAACTAGTGAGTTTCTGGGGACCCTCATTTGTGTTTGTCAACTGAAAAGAAAATGAATGTAAGAGTTAAGTTATTTGGGGCGGGGGGGCGGACAAAATGAGACAGCATTTTAGATAGCTCTGAGGTGCCAGCTCTGAAGAGGCAGGGGGAGAGATCAGCATGTATATGGTTTTAGTGAAGCAGAGTACGTGCATGTATTTTGGCACTTGCTGCTAGTCATGAGAAGCAGATGTCATCCTTAATGACTTTAGAGCTTTTCTAGATAGGAGAAGATGCAAGAATTTGGGCTGATAAAATCTCCTGAAAATTTCTATCTGAAGGTCTGTTCTGCCAGGTTTTCCCAGAGCACAGAGTACCTAACTCTGGATCTCCACCCTGAACTCCTTTCACAGTGTGTTGAAGGTCAGTGCCTGCAGTGGCTTGTGACTTAATCCTTGTAGAAGCAGATAGCTGGCAGGTGACAATTTTTAATTGGCAATATGAATCAGCGGTAAAGAATCCAATTGCAATGCAGGAGATGCAGGTTAGATCCCTGGGTCAGGAAGATTCCCCTGGAGAAGGAAATGAAAACCCACCCCAGTAGTCTTGCCAGGGAAATCCTATGGACAGAGGAGCATGGGGTGGGTTACAGTCCATGGAGTCACAAAAGAGTTGGACATGACTTAGTGACTTAACAGCCTTATAGAGAAACCAGAGTTATGATTAAACTTACTATTGTTCAAAGCAAAAATCAAGGCACATTGTCTGATATGGAATTCCCTTCTCCATTTTCATGAAATTAAACTTTAAATTTTATGTAATAGAAACTCTAAAAAACAGTCACATAATTCACAAATGGTTTTTATGACAATAATAAAATGATGTGAAAATAAATAACAAAACTGTCAAGTAGAGCCTATTTACCAATTCAGTGTTTGAATATTTATTGCCCATGTGGCCTAGAAGGCCCAGGACGCAGGGGTACGGTCCCCTTCCTTCATGAAGACAGGGCCAGAGGTCATGTCCAGAGCCTGGCTTCTCAGCCCCATCTTTTTTCCCCTGAATTTTAAAATTGGAATTTAATCGCTTTACAATGTTGTATTTGTTTCTGTTATACAATATAATGAATCAGCCATATGTGTTGCAGGAAGAGGGACCCCTTCCAGGGCCCAAAAGTGGGCTGTTGTCTAACACTCAGAAGTGAATTATCTGAGCAGACACATGTGCTGACAAAGCAAGAGATTTTATTAGGAAGGGGCGCCTGGGTGGAGAGCAGTAAGGTAAGAGAACCCAGGAGAACTGCTCTGCCAAGTGGCTCACAGCCTTGGGTTTTTATGGTAATGGGATTAGTTTTTGGGTTGTCTTCGGCCAGTCATTCTGACTCAGAGTCCTTGCTGGTGGTGCACGCACTGCTCAGCCAAGATGAATGCTGGTAAGGATTCTGGAAGGTGGTTTGACATATAGTGTCTCCTTTTGACCTTTCCTGAACTCTTCCCTTTCAGTTCGGTTCAGTTCAGTCACCCAGTTGTGTCCGACTCTTTGCGACCCCATGAATTGCAGCATGCCAGGTCCCCCTGTCCATCACCAACTCCCGGAGTCCACTCAAACTCACGTCAGTGAGGGGGTGCAACGGAATTCTAATTCCAGCTCAATCTGACTAGAAAGGCTTGAAGGTCTCAGATATTTACTAGTAGTTGTGAATCACTGGGACGTTCAGATTCAGAATGAAAATGAGTACTCCAGGTAGAGGAGGCATGGGGATCTTGACAGGTGAGCCCCATGTAGGCCCCTGAGAGACTCTCTCAAAGGCTTCTCCTTTACAGATGGTGCCCTCAGGCCAGTCCATCCCAAACTCTGAACGCTGGTTCACACAGCTCACTTGCCTCCATTGCCCTTCCTTGGCTTCTCTCTTTAGCTTTTGAGTTCAGCTCAAATCTCCACCATTCCCCAGTCTTCCACAAGGACCCAACCAGCCTGGCCTTTCCCTCTCCAAATCCCTGCTATACTTCAGGAAGTGGAGCGCCTTGTGCTTTGTGTTACACTGGAAGAAAGATCAAATTGACACCCTCACTTGCAGTCAACTTTTCACCCCTGAGGTGGCCTCTGAACATCATTGACCAACTGAGAGACAATGCAACTCCTCTCAGATGGCTTAAGTCTCCTCATTTCTCGCTGAGTTTCAAGAGAACACAGAGCTCTGTTTTAAAATCATTTTGCAGCCTACAGAAGGCTTATTTAATATAGGCTCATTGGTGCCAAACTCCTTGAAATTCTTCCAGCAGAGACTGAATGTTTGGAAATCCATTGAACATAAACGTGTGAACTCAATTAATAATCAAGTGTAGATGTATATCTTCTCTGGCTCCTTTCATGTGTGTTCTTTAGGTCTTAGCAACTAGACTTGTAAGCTCCTCGTAGGCAGAAATGAGCCTTACATTTGTTTTGTGTCATGGTCCTCCTCTTTTTCACCTGCCAGTGTTCAACATGTGCTTCAGTTCAGTTCAGTCGCTCAGTCGCGTCCAACTCTTTGCAACCCCATGAATCGCAGCACACCAGGCCTCCCTGTTCATCACCATCTCTCGGAGTTCACTCAGACNTTTCCTCTTAGCACTGCTTGTATAGTGTCCCACAGGTTTTGTGTAGTTGTGTTTTCATTTTCATTCGTTTCTATGCATATTTTAATTTCTTTTTTGATTTCTTCTGTGATTTGTTGATTATTCAGAAGGGTGTTGTTCAGCCTCCAAATGTTGGAATATTTAATAGTTTTTCTCCTGTATTATGCACATGTTTTCAACTTTCACTTTTCCTATTGTTTTTCTTCTGTTTTTCTCCTATAATTACCTTACAGTCTTACACTTATTTAAGCAACCACCTTTGAATGAGCTTTGTCTTTTCTGGACCAGTTATTTGTACAACATGTGTGTCTGAGAGGGCCAGAGCTCTATCCAGGCTGACAGGAAGCTTCCCTATGATGACATTGTCTGCATGAGTGCTTTTCTCTAGTGTTCCTTTCTCTCCAGCCAAGCCAGGTTGGCACAGCAGAAGACGCCCAGTTTAGAGCCTCTCTCTTTCCTCCTGCCATCCTGATAGACTGCTTCTTGCAAATATGGCTTGTCTGTGTGATTCCTCATTTAGCCTTACCTTCTCAACTTTCCTAGGTTTTTACCAAACAGAAATGATGGAAAATCTTACTACTGTACCATGATTTTGTCCCTAATGCTATGCCCATGTTTTCAGAATTCTTTCTGTCGGCTTTGTCTAAACTTTAAAGCCATAGACATTGTCTCTTTTCCCTTTGAGTACCCCTATGAAACCTGCCATGTAATCTGGAGACTCAAAGGCTGACTGGACCGTGCTAGAGGTGGAGCTCTTCCACTGAGCCTGACCCTGTCCCTTCCTGCCCACCCCACCCTTGCNCTCTTTTCCCTTTGAGTACCCCTATGAAACCTGCCATGTAATCTGGAGACTCAAAGGCTGACTGGACCGTGCTAGAGGTGGAGCTCTTCCACTGAGCCTGACCCTGTCCCTTCCTGCCCACCCCACCCTTGCCTTAGGATTTGCCCCTCAGGTTATACTTAAAGGTCTTAGATTTCCTTCTCCCTTCCTCCAGGAGCCTGGCTTCCCTTGGAATGTTCTCAGTCCCTTTAGAGCTCTAGAATTTTGGTCCAGGCTTGCGACCCATTGGAGAAGGCAGTGGCACCCCACTCCAGTACTCTTGCCTGGAAATTCCATGGACGGAGGAGCCTGGAAGGCTGCAGTCCATGGGGTTGCTAAGAGTCAGGCACGACTGAGCGACTTCACTTCACTTCACTCCTTTATATTGTGGTTGGGTTATGGATGTTTCTGAATTATCAAAAACGCAGAAATTATCGTTCTTGTTTTCTTTTTGAAGATGCATTGAGAAGAAAAGGGGGACCCATCAAATCAGAAGTGTTCTCAGACTCGTAGGTTTGACTAGCCAGATTCCGGGACGGTTTTAATTGTCCTTGCCTCTAGCTCTGGGACTCACAGTTTGTATAATTCCCTTTTTGAGAGTGGGCAGGACCAGTGACTTGCTTCTTATGAACAGAATATTGCAAAGACAGTAAGATGTTTTCAAGATTATTTTGCATAAAAGCATACACTGTCATTCTGGGAGACCCTTGCTGTGTTTGATGTAGCAAGAGGCCATGTGGTAGAGGCCCATGTGTCAAGGAACTGTGAATGGCTTCTGGACAAAAACCATCTAGGAATTGGGAGCAGACTTGGGTCGACAGCTGGCAAGCAACAGAGGCCTTCAATTCTCTAGCCTGAAGGGCCTGAATCCTGTCAACCACCATGTGAACTTGGAAGGGGCTCTTTCCCCAGTCAAACTTTGAGATGAGACCACAGCCCCAAGAGATTGCTTAATTACAGGCTTGCAGAGGATCCAGACAATAAGTATCTGGATTTTTGACCACAGGAACTGTGAAATAGTAAATGTGTTTTATGATGTTGTCACACATCAATAGATAACTAGTACAGAGTTTCAGAGCTATGTTGGAAGCAAATCATGGGTTTGTAGGTTCTGAAAGGACATCTCCATGTCTTAAGTGCTGAAGAACATTGGTTTTGCAATCAAATGGATTTGTGTTCAAGTATCAGGTCCAGCTTGGGTCATGTGGTTCTCAGATCACTTAGTTGCCATGTAGCCTAGGATGAGTTGTTTAATCTGAGGTTGTTTAATCATTTTCCTCACTTTTATAATACAAGTGTTAATTAGACTTACATCCTAACACTGACAAGGTAGCTTAACAAGAATAATAAAATGCTTTATGTAATCCCTGATAGAAAATAAGTTCTTACTGATAATCAAGCTTACTGTCCCAGAAGTGCTTTGAGATGCAGGTTTCTGGTTATAGAACCACCAACAGACTCAAGGGTTTGAGCTTTTCTCCAAGGAAAGGCTGCTATAGCATAAAGAACCCTGGAGTGAGAGTCAGAAGTCTTAGTTTTAACATTTTCTATGTCACCAGTAAAACTGGGTGACATTGGCAAGTCATTTCATCCTTCTGAGGCTATTTTCTCATCTGAAATTCATAGTTTTTGCATCTGCCAATGTCATAAGTTTCTACGGAATAGATGTATATCAAATGCATTGTGAGCAGTAACAGGGTACATAGATATGAGCATTATTACTGCTAATAAAATATCATATTATAAAAAGATAATTAAAATCTTGGAGAAAGCCTTTAAAATGAACATTCATGGCTGAACCAGGAGGGTGGCTAACTGACCACTCCTGAGGTGACCCGGCCATGGAACACTGGTTAAAAGCTTGGGCTCCAGAGAAGGATTACCTGGGTTTAAAACTGCTGGGAAGCTGTCTACTTCTCTGTGCCTCAGTCTCATCAGGTATAAAATGATGAAAACAGTCACCACTCTCCTCAGAGTAGTTTTGAGCATTGAATGAAATGATGTGGTTGTTGTTCAGTTGCCAGTCATGTCTGACTCTTTGTAATCCCATGGACTGCAGCATGCCAGACCTCCCAGTTCCTCACCATCTCCTAGTTTGCCCAAGTTCATGTCCATTGCATCAGTGATGCCATACATCTCATTCTCTTCTCCTGACCTCAATCTTTCCCAGCATCAGGGATTTTTCCAATGAGTTGGCTGTTTGCATCAGGTAACCAAAATCCTGGAGCTTTCAGCTTCAACATCAGTTCTTCCAGTGAGTATTCAGGGTCGATTTCCCTTAAGATTGACTGGTTTGGTCTCCCTTCTGTCCGAGGGATTCTCAGGAGTATTCCCCAGCACCGCAGTTTGAAGGCATCAATTCTTTAGTGCTCTGTCTTCTTATGGTCCAGCTCTGACAACAATACATGACCACTGAGAAGACCATAGCCTTGACTATACAGACCTTTGTTGGCAGAGTGATATTTCTGCTTTTCACTACACTGTCTATGTTTATCATACCTTTCCTGCCAAGAATAGTCATCTTCTGATTTCATGGCTGCAGTCACATTCACAGTGATTTTAGTGATTTTCCAGGAAAAAGAAATCTGTCACTGCTTCCACTTTTTCCCTTTCTATTTGCCATGAAGTAATGGAGCCAGATGCCATGATCAGGATGGGGAACACGTGTACACCCGTGGTAGATTCATGTTGGTGTATGGCAAAACCAATACATTATTGTAAAGAAATTAAAATAAATAAATTTAGATTCAAAAATATTTTTTAATATTTAGTTTTAAGCCAGCTTTTTCATTAAATGTGATGATACATTTGAGCAATATGAACTCTTTTTTTTTCTTTAAAAATTTATTGAAGTATAGTTGAATTACAATGTTGTGTTAATTACTGCTAAACAGCAAAATGACTCAGTTATACATACATACATATATTCTTTTTCATATTCTTTTACATTATGGTTTATCACAGAATATTGAATATGGTTCCTGTGTTATACAGTAGGGACTTGTTGTTTATACACTCTATATATACAAGTTTGTATCTGTTAATTTCTAGTAAGTCAGCTGGGAAAGAATCTGCCTGAAATGCAGGAGACTTCGGTTCAATTCCTGAGTTGGGAAGATCCCCTGAAGAAGGGAATGGTTACCCACTCCAGTATTCTGGCTTGCAGAGTTTCACAGACTATATAGTCCATAGGGTCGCAAAGAGTTGGACACACCTGAGTGACTTTCACTCTCACTCTCACTTTCAATCCCACATCTTAGCAAAACATCAATATCAGTGCTCAGTGAACATCAACTGAAATTATTCTTTTCTCAGACCATTGTATCATGAGGAAATGGAAGATATTAATCTTGGTTACTATTTCCTTCATTTTTACATTTTTGGATGGGGAATGAAGTTTGAGTTTTTTTCCAATTCAGCCATCTGGCAGTTCCTATTTGTCTCTCTATGAGGATTTTGCAATAATTGATTAAAGGGTGGACTGATTTTGACCAAATCAAGTATTATAAAGAACATCAAGAAACTACTTAAATTCAATTTATGATTTCATCTGCTTTCTTGAAGTAAATGATAGCTAATAAAGGATTTTAAATTGGTATGAGAAAGAAATTATGAAGATAAATGTTGGCTGCAGCTAAAAATATATAAATTCATTGTCTTAGAACAAAACAGAATATATTTCCCCAAATATTTCTATTGCATGACAGCACTTCCTTTATTGAAAGTGATCGAGTAATGTGATGTTTTACCTCATTGAAAACAGATTCCTTTTGAAAGATAATTTCCTCATTATCTTCAGAGGCTCTGGAATCTGCTCTTAGATTCAGAATTCAACTCTGAGTGACAAGGGAATAAAACCTTTATAACTTTTCTTTCTAAAGTGTGGAGTATCAAAGTCTGAATGCCATCTTTAAAGCAATTTATTATTACAGCGTCTCACACTGTATATAATGTATTTAGAAACTAATGATTTTTCAGTAAATTTAATACNGGGGAACACGTGTACACCCGTGGTAGATTCATGTTGGTGTATGGCAAAACCAATACATTATTGTAAAGAAATTAAAATAAATAAATTTAGATTCAAAAATATTTTTTAATATTTAGTTTTAAGCCAGCTTTTTCATTAAATGTGATGATACATTTGAGCAATATGAACTCTTTTTTTTTCTTTAAAAATTTATTGAAGTATAGTTGAATTACAATGTTGTGTTAATTACTGCTAAACAGCAAAATGACTCAGTTATACATACATACATATATTCTTTTTCATATTCTTTTACATTATGGTTTATCACAGAATATTGAATATGGTTCCTGTGTTATACAGTAGGGACTTGTTGTTTATACACTCTATATATACAAGTTTGTATCTGTTAATTTCTAGTAAGTCAGCTGGGAAAGAATCTGCCTGAAATGCAGGAGACTTCGGTTCAATTCCTGAGTTGGGAAGATCCCCTGAAGAAGGGAATGGTTACCCACTCCAGTATTCTGGCTTGCAGAGTTTCACAGACTATATAGTCCATAGGGTCGCAAAGAGTTGGACACAACTGAGTGACTTTCACTCTCACTCTCACTTTCAATCCCACATCTTAGCAAAACATCAATATCAGTGCTCAGTGAACATCAACTGAAATTATTCTTTTCTCAGACCATTGTATCATGAGGAAATGGAAGATATTAATCTTGGTTACTATTTCCTTCATTTTTACATTTTTGGATGGGGAATGAAGTTTGAGTTTTTTTCCAATTCAGCCATCTGGCAGTTCCTATTTGTCTCTCTATGAGGATTTTGCAATAATTGATTAAAGGGTGGACTGATTTTGACCAAATCAAGTATTATAAAGAACATCAAGAAACTACTTAAATTCAATTTATGATTTCATCTGCTTTCTTGAAGTAAATGATAGCTAATAAAGGATTTTAAATTGGTATGAGAAAGAAATTATGAAGATAAATGTTGGCTGCAGCTAAAAATATATAAATTCATTGTCTTAGAACAAAACAGAATATATTTCCCCAAATATTTCTATTGCATGACAGCACTTCCTTTATTGAAAGTGATCGAGTAATGTGATGTTTTACCTCATTGAAAACAGATTCCTTTTGAAAAATAATTTCCTCATTATCTTCAGAGGCTCTGGAATCTGCTCTTAGATTCAGAATTCAACTCTGAGTGACAAGGGAATAAAACCTTTATAACTTTTCTTTCTAAAGTGTGGAGTATCAAAGTCTGAATGCCATCTTTAAAGCAATTTATTATTACAGCGTCTCACACTGTATATAATGTATTTAGAAACTAATGATTTTTCAGTAAATTTAATACATTTATTTTTTAAAATTTTCTTTCATAAATTACCATTTTATCTTTCAGTTTTCATGTAATTACAATCAGGTCAATTTATTTTGGACTAAAAGTATAGAATCTTAAAACAACTGGGCACCTACTGGTATATCACATTGAATTCTACAACAGTCCTATGAGTTAGGTGTGATTTTCCCTCTGTAATAATATGAGGAAACTGAGGCACAAATGGGTTATCAGCATCCTGGTGCTAGTTTGAGCAAGCTTCAGGAGATGGTGAAGGAGAGGTAAGCCTGGCATGTTCTGCAGTCCATAGGGTTGCAAAGAGTTGGAAACGACTGAGTGAGTGAACAACAACCCAAATTCTAAGCCTTTGTTCTTTGTACCATAGATGCCACCTGCATGTTGCTGAAGGACTTCTAGTGACATCCCATCCCCATTACTATAGCACACACACACAAAAAAAGGATGAAATAACCCCCAAGACTATAGGAAGTGAAGCGACCTGTTTGGGGTTCCACTGTGAGCTGGGAATCATGGATTGAGGCATGTTTGGGGGCACACAAACCTCGGTTGTCTTTCCTCTACCATGTACAAGAGACCTGAATTTAGAAAATGTATTTCACCCCTTTCAGTTCCAGTTTTCATACTTGTAAAATGAAAATAAACTTACACCATAAGGATGTTCTGAGGGTTGTGAGAGTTGCTCAGTTGTGTCCGACTCTTCACAAATACTGGAGTGGGTAGTGTTTCCTTCTCCAGGGGATCTTCCCAACCCAGGGATCAAAACCAGGTCTTCCACTTTGCAGCAGATTCTTTACCAGCAGAGCCACCACAGAAGCCCACGGTTCTGAGGGTTAAAGGAGTTTTTTATATGTATTTATATGTATTGTAGAATGCTTTAGCACTAGTACCTGGCCTATGCTGCTGCTGCTGCTGCTGCTGCTAAGTCGCTTCAGTCGTGTCCAACTCTGTGTGACCCCACAGACGGCAGCTCACCAGGCTCCCCCGTCCCTGGGATTCAATCATAAATTAGAGGTATTTGTTTTCAGTAACAACAGGAAATGGGATCTAGCCCCTTGAGTTCTGAGTTGTTCTACTTTGTTATCACTCTAGTCCAATTATATAAACATACCAACTTCATAACTGGTATACTTTATCCTATGTATTTATTTCTTTATAGAGTTGAAACATATCAGCCTTGGCTTAGGTAACATTATCTTGCAGAGAGAATATGTTTACATATATTCTTCATGGACTATGTACTCAGGTACACTGGTCCTGCTATTTCTTGGCACTGGCCACTCACTTCCCAGGCCTTTATTCTCCAGGCAAGAATACTGGAGTGGATTGCCATTTCCTTCTCCAGGGGAATCTTCCCGACCCAGGGATTGAACCCTGGTCTCCTGCATTGTAGGCAGACACTTTAACCTCTGAGCTACCAGGGAAGCTCTTTGAGAAGTTAGAGTTGCACTTTTGCTCTCTGCGGCCCCTAAGGCCCCACCTTGCTATTGCTGCTGATGAGTCTGCTGAGACAGTCCCATTCATTACCAATTCCCTGGGCTCTCTGGAAATCAGGGGTCCTGCTAAATTACCTGGATCCCAGCTGCCCAAGCCTTCCCCTGTTCCAGCAGCCACTGTCCCCACCACTGTCTGACCTTGTCCACTGCTGCTTCTCTGTCTTTTTCTCTGTGAGTGAAGCTCAGAGTGTGGATCATTTTGTACTAATCATTTATTCAATATGCCTGCATTTGTCAGTGGGCTTACACTTGCACCGTTCTTGCCTTCTCTGCTGGGGCAAGTATGCAAAAAAGCCTTTATTATTCTCCTAATCCCTTTTGTGGTTTTGTTCTTTTCTTATCTTCCTCTTGCGCTTTCACTGACACAGCAGATTCTTACCTTGCTTTCTTCTGTTTTCCTAAGTACAAATGGTTGTTTAACCCTTTGTTATCAGATGCTTTATTTATAAAGCCATTTAAGTCTTTACTATTCTTCTCATGCTCCTACTTTCCTATATCTGACATTAATTTTAAAAGAATTTTTAATGTTTATTATTATTATTTTTTTACTTTACAATATTGTATTGGTTTTGCCATACATCAACATGAATCCACCACACTTAAAAAGATGACAGAGTCAGGAAACTAAGAAGAGAACATGGAGGCTGCTTCTCGTAGCTTGATATATACATATATTCTATATCTAAGTCATCTACATCTATTCTGTGTCTATATCATACGTCCATACTTTTATCAACTATATGTATTCTATATCTGTATCATCTCCATCTCTTCCACATCTACATCTATACGAACTACATCTATTCTATGTTTCTATTATTTCCACCTATTTATATCTATATCAAGTACACTTATTCTACTGTTAGCACAAGTTCCTGTGCATGCACACTGAGGTCAAACAAACTGAAACATCAGAGTCTGAAGGAGAGAAAGGTTTGTTGCAGGGCTATGCAAGGAGACAGGTGGCTCACACCCTAAAAGCCCAAACTCCCTTAAGAGTTAAGCAAAGCACTTTTAAAAGCCAGGTGAGAAGTGAGGGTTGCAGGAGTGATCTGCTGGTATACAATTCTCTGGTTTGGGGAAGGAACAGGGCGTGTCATGGGGGTTAACATTATCAGTCCTTAGGCTCCAGGAGGCCTGAGGCTGTATGCTGTTAGTTGTCAAGTGGTTGGTGTCTTCTATTCTGTGGAGAGATTTTCATGTCTGCAAAACAACTCAGGAAATGTGCATCAAATCTAGGTACTTAAGAGAGGAGGTACAGCACAAGGCATCAGGGAAGGCTTGTCTGAATAAGGGCCCCTGGAGTCCTACTAGGTTGCACTGTATCTATACCATCTATTAATAAGTCTATTCTATATCTATATCATCTAAGTCATGCTCCGTGTGTGGGCTGGAAAAGGATTTCCAGAAATGAGACAGAATGAGAGGGAAATAAAGTTTATTTGAATGGGGAATGCTTCTAGAACAGCAGGCCAGCTCAAGGGAGAAGCAACATTGAAAAGGGGTCCTCAGTCCACTTTTATACCCAGGGTACAAGGAGTGGGATAGGGGTCTTCCCAGTAATTTGCTGATTGGATGAGGCACATATACTTGGTGGGGGGAAGAGTAAGACAAATACCTTCTCCCTATGGGATAGGAGGGGAGACGGCTTATACTTCTCAGGAGGACCTGAAATCCATAAATAATTACAACATAGGAGAGGGAAAGACGACAAGTGTTGGGTTTTTCCGATCCTGCATTCCAAGACCCTCCTTGGTTTCATCTGCTCTTTCGTCCTTGGGTCACCACGTTCCTCCCTCTCTTTACTTCTAGGACCAATTCTTTGGCCCCTGTTGATACTCTGCTCATGTCTAACTATCTACCTATTTCCCTTCACAGGCATTTGGGAACTCAGTCTCAAAGGAAAAGGGACCGTGACCATTCTGGTTTCTTCAGGCTCTAGGGGCATCATGGGGCTCTGGGTTCTCATTGTCTGCTCTCTGTCAGGATGTGTTTATGGAGGGAGATGAGAGTCCATGGAATAATAAGGTGGCTTGTTTCAGCATTGTCTGGGTGTTGGCCAGGAATATTCTTGTCAAACTATCACTTGGAGATTTGTTGTATTCTAGAAGAAACCAACTGAATGAGAAATTTAAAGATATATGGCCTAAAGACTAACAGAAGTAGAGAAGCTGCTCAGGGGCTAGCCAGGAGAACCAGGACCAGGTTGATTTGTGACATTAGTGCTTCTCTGGGTGAGAGAAGATGCAGGAATTTGTGCTCAGAAAAACCTTTACCTGAAAGCATCTGACTCTCTGAAGGCAGGTTCTTCTGGGTTTTTCCCAGAGCACAGAGTGCCTTATTTCTGATCTCCACTCTGAACTCCTTTCAAGGGGTGTTGAAGGTCAACAGCTTGGAATGGTCAGGATGTAATCTTTGTAGAGATAGCTGGCAAGCACCAACTTCCAGTCAGCAGGGTCCCTTCATAGCCGCATATTTGACCATGGATGTGCGGCATTTCATGGCCATTGTGTCCCACAGTGCTGGGAAGGCTCATTCCCAGGTCTTGGGAAAATCCCATTGAGAGGCCACTCAGTGTGCTGTTATTGGACCAGGCCTTGCCAGTAGCAAAAGTCTCTAGATCATACCTGTCTTACTGGCTTCTTGGTCCAGGAAAATATTCCCTCTTGTTGCTTCTTCCCATATCTAGAGTTCAGTTCAGTTCAGTTCAGTCACTCAGTCATGTCCGACTCTTTG
>SJYW01006310.1:152278-170157 GCA_006410735.1 Raphicerus campestris | reverse complement strand
CTGCTATTTCTTGGCACTGGCCACTCACTTCCCAGGCCTTTATTCTCCAGGCAAGAATACTGGAGTGGATTGCCATTTCCTTCTCCAGGGGAATCTTCCCGACCCAGGGATTGAACCCTGGTCTCCTGCATTGTAGGCAGACACTTTAACCTCTGAGCTACCAGGGAAGCTCTTTGAGAAGTTAGAGTTGCACTTTTGCTCTCTGCGGCCCCTAAGGCCCCACCTTGCTATTGCTGCTGATGAGTCTGCTGAGACAGTCCCATTCATTACCAATTCCCTGGGCTCTCTGGAAATCAGGGGTCCTGCTAAATTACCTGGATCCCAGCTGCCCAAGCCTTCCCCTGTTCCAGCAGCCACTGTCCCCACCACTGTCTGACCTTGTCCACTGCTGCTTCTCTGTCTTTTTCTCTGTGAGTGAAGCTCAGAGTGTGGATCATTTTGTACTAATCATTTATTCAATATGCCTGCATTTGTCAGTGGGCTTACACTTGCACCGTTCTTGCCTTCTCTGCTGGGGCAAGTATGCAAAAAAGCCTTTATTATTCTCCTAATCCCTTTTGTGGTTTTATTCTTTTCTTATCTTCCTCTTGCGCTTTCACTGACACAGCAGATTCTTACCTTGCTTTCTTCTGTTTTCCTAAGTACAAATGGTTGTTTAACCCTTTGTTATCAGATGCTTTATTTATAAAGCCATTTAAGTCTTTACTATTCTTCTCATGCTCCTACTTTCCTATATCTGACATTAATTTTAAAAGAATTTTTAATGTTTATTATTATTATTTTTTTACTTTACAATATTGTATTGGTTTTGCCATACATCAACATGAATCCACCACACTTAAAAAGATGACAGAGTCAGGAAACTAAGAAGAGAACATGGAGGCTGCTTCTCGTAGCTTGATATATACATATATTCTATATCTAAGTCATCTACATCTATTCTGTGTCTATATCATACGTCCATACTTTTATCAACTATATGTATTCTATATCTGTATCATCTCCATCTCTTCCACATCTACATCTATACGAACTACATCTATTCTATGTTTCTATTATTTCCACCTATTTATATCTATATCAAGTACACTTATTCTACTGTTAGCACAAGTTCCTGTGCATGCACACTGAGGTCAAACAAACTGAAACATCAGAGTCTGAAGGAGAGAAAGGTTTGTTGCAGGGCTATGCAAGGAGACAGGTGGCTCACACCCTAAAAGCCCAAACTCCCTTAAGAGTTTAGCAAAGCACTTTTAAAAGCCAGGTGAGAAGTGAGGGTTGCAGGAGTGACCTGCTGGTATACAATTCTCTGGTTTGNAAGTACACTTATTCTACTGTTAGCACAAGTTCCTGTGCATGCACACTGAGGTCAAACAAACTGAAACATCAGAGTCTGAAGCAGAGAAAGGTTTGTTGCAGGGCTATGCAAGGAGACAGGTGGCTCACACCCTAAAAGCCCAAACTCCCTTAAGAGTTAAGCAAAGCACTTTTAAAAGCCAGGTGAGAAGTGAGGGTTGCAGGAGTGATCTGCTGGTATACAATTCTCTGGTTTGGGGAAGGAACAGGGCGTGTCATGGGGGTTAACATTATCAGTCCTTAGGCTCCAGGAGGCCTGAGGCTGTATGCTGTTAGTTGTCAAGTGGTTGGTGTCTTCTATTCTGTGGAGAGATTTTCATGTCTGCAAAACAACTCAGGAAATGTGCATCAAATCTAGGTACTTAAGAGAGGAGGTACAGCACAAGGCATCAGGGAAGGCTTGTCTGAATAAGGGCCCCTGGAGTCCTACTAGGTTGCACTGTATCTATACCATCTATTAATAAGTCTATTCTATGTCTATATCATCTAAGTCATGCTCCGTGTGTGGGCTGGAAAAGGATTTCCAGAAATGAGACAGAATGAGAGGGAAATAAAGTTTATTTGAATGGGGAATGCTTCTAGAACAGCAGGCCAGCTCAAGGGAGAAGCAACATTGAAAAGGGGTCCTCAGTCCACTTTTATACCCAGGGTACAAGGAGTGGGATAGGGGTCTTCCCAGTAATTTGCTGATTGGATGAGGCACATATACTTGGTGGGGGGAAGAGTAAGACAAATNAAAGTGAAAGTGAAGTCGCTCAGTCGTGTCAGACTCTTGGCCACCCCGTGGACTGTAGCCTAAGAGGCTTCTTTGTCCATGGGATTCTCTAGGCAAGAATACTGGAGTGGTTTACCATTTACTTCTCGAGGAGATCTTCCCGACCCAGGGATCGAACCCAGGTCTCCCGCATCAGAGGCAGACTCTTTAAGAGCCCAGAATACCAGCCAGGAGTCAGGGGCACTGTGGGGGGCCCAGTTAGAAGTCAAGAAGGTTAGAACTCTCTGAAGTTAGAACTCTCAGAAGCTTCAGTATGTAGATAGAGTAAATGCAGATTCAAAGATGAGGTCCAATCTTATTTAAGTCACAGCACCGAAACTGTGNGGGGGCCCAGTTAGAAGTCAAGAAGGTTAGAACTCTCTGAAGTTAGAACTCTCAGAAGCTTCAGTATGTAGATAGAGTAAATGCAGATTCAAAGATGAGGTCCAATCTTATTTAAGTCACAGCACCGAAACTGTGAAAGACAAAATGCACTGGACAATTAAGGATGTGATTTTACTTATACTATTGCAATAGGGAAAACAGTAATTAATGAGGAACGTCTCACAAAAAATAAGAGAACCTAGGATTTATAGAGGCAGGTAAACAAATGACTAATTAGGAGCCTCATGGGAGTCCTGGGTAAGGCTGGAGACATATCTTATATGGACCTCCTTTGTTATTAACAAGTCCAGGAACACAAAAGCTTCCAGGAGTGCAGGGCTCAGATAAAATGCAACACTGTCAAAAGACTTGTTTGTTTTTTATTTTTTTAAAAAGAACTCCTGGACTTCCCTAGTGGTCCAATGGTTAAGAATCCACCTGTCAATGCAGGGGACACAGATTCCATCCCTGGTCAGGGAAGATTCTGCATGCTGTGGTGCAACAAAGCCCTTGCACCACAACTACTCAGCCCACATTCTAGAGCCCTCAAGTCACAGCTACCGCAGCCTGCACACCTTAGAGCCTGTGATTGAGAGCCAGAGAAGCCGCTGCAATGAGAAACCCTCTCACCACAGCCTGAGGGTAGCACCCACTCGCTACAGCTAGAGAAAGCCCATGAGTAGCGACAAAGACCCCTCATATCCAAAAAGTGCGAAANGAAGCCGCTGCAATGAGAAACCCTCTCACCACAGCCCGAGGGTAGCACCCACTCGCTACAGCTAGAGAAAGCCCATGAGTAGCGACAAAGACCCCTCATAGCCAAAAAGTGGGAAAAAAAAAAATGAAATAGTTTTCAGGCCTTTTACTGCATCCCTTTATGTTTCCTGGTTTTGGTTCCAGGCAGATAGAAGGTGCATAGTAAATGCTTGTTGAGCTAACTTTAACCGAATATGGTGAAGGCTCTGCCTGCCAGAGAGAGAGTACTTGGACAGAAAGGAGGGGACTTGGGTCGGTCTGTGAATGTCAGCAGTGAGTAAATCCATGATGGAAGTGGACACTTTTCAAAGGTTCACTTCTGCTACAGGGAGAGTTCAATGTTTTTTTGGAGACTCATTTTTTTTTCTCTTTAAAATGAAAATACAACATATTTCATAGTTGTGTCTGAGGCTTCAGCCACATAACACTAAAATGCCTGCCATATGTTAGGCACTCAGTGTTTCTTCTCTTTTCCCCAGTCATCCCCACGCTGTTTACAAAGCACATTTTTTTTTTAATATAATTAGGTTATAGCTCAATCTACAGTACTGGCATATTCTCTCACACCACACTGCGAACTCTCTTTGGGCAATGAGTATAGATATACACCTTTGAATCATCTTTGTACATCAAGCAGAGCAAGTGCCTTGTGAAAGCCAAGTTTATTGCTCTTAGATAGGCATAGGCTGAGATGCTAACAAAGAGCCTCTAAAAGAAAGTGACTTAAATAAGACAAGTGTATTTCTTTGTCAGGAATTAATCTAGAGGGTAGCAGTCCAGGCTGATGGAATGGTTCCGTGTGACTTCAGAGATCCCATTCCTGCTGTCTGTGGTTTTGTGTTAATATAGACTCATAAAGAAGAGTCAGCAAACTGAAGTCCATGAGCAGACCACCTGTTTTTCAAAATGAATTTTATGTAAACACAGCCATGCCTACTTGACTGCATACCGTCACAGCTGCTTCTGTGACAACAGCTGCTTCTCTTACAACAGCAGAGTTGGAGAGCATGTATGGAGACCATAAGGCCCACAAGCCTAAACTACCTGTTCTCAGCAAAAAGTCTGCCCATCTTGCCCTAAGGCACAGTTTTCATAGACGTGGCTGAAGCTGGGTGGCTGCAAGATGCATGTTTCATGAAGGGGGAGAAGATGGAAATTCAGAACATGTAGTTTTTGTTTTCCTTGGAGATGACTCAGACACAGCATGTAGGATTTTTGCTTTTATCTCATTGCTCTTAACTTTGCCAGATGGCCACACCTAACTGCAAGAGGGGTTGGGAAAAGTAGTCAGATGCCCAGCTTAAACCCCAGAAGTTTATTTATTAAGAGAAAGGACTACAAACCACACATCTAACAGAGGATCTGTATGTGGAACATACAAATGTCTCTCAAAACTTAACAAATAATGTTTAATTATCCTCCAAATGAGCAATCTAAGTAGAAAATGAGCATAAATTTCACTGAAGATGATATACAGATGGCAAACAAGCCCACAAAAGACACTCCACATCATTAACTGTTAGAAAAATGCAAATTAAAACTTCAAGGAGATACTGCAGATCTATCAATGACCAAAACAAAAAACAGTGCCATCAAATGCTGGTGAACATGTGGAGTAACTGGATCACTCATACACAGCTGGTAGGAATGTGAAATGGTACAAGGCACTTGGGAATTTCTTATAAAACTAAACATGCCACTAACAATTGCAGTCTTGGGCATTTATTCCAGAGGAGTGACCCTGTTGATTAAAAAACTTGTTATCAGATGTTCATAGCCGAAAGCTAGAAACAATTATGTATTCCTAAAGGGCTAATGGTTAGAAAACTGATGCACCCACACCTTGAATAGAATTTTTTGAAATTAATTTTTATTAATGTATAGTTGTTTTACAATGTTGTGTTAGTTTCTACTGTACAGCAAAGTGAATCAGCTATCCTTTCTTTTTTTGTATTTCTTTCCCATTTGTTGTTCGGCCACTCAGTCGTGTCCAGCTCTTTGCAACTCCAGGGACTGCAGCACACCAGGCTTCCCTGTCCCATTTAAGTCACTACAGAGCCCTGAGGAGAGTTCCCTGTGTATGTATCACTGTTGATACTATGTAAAAAATAGATCACTAATGAGAGCCTACTGTATAGCTCAGGTTAGCCTTGCCCAATTTATCCCGCTTTCTCCTTTTTCCCTTGGTGTTCATACATTTATTCTCTACATCTGTGTCTCTATGTCTTTTAAAAACCAATTACTGATAATATAAAACAACTTGCATGAACCTTAAAGGAATTATGCTGGAAAAAAGTCAATCCCAACATGTTGCATACTGTAGGATTCCATTACACATCTTAGAATGTGTAATGGAAAAATTATAGAAATGGAATAGATCATGGTTTCCAGGGATAAAGACACTAGTGGAGGGCCAGGGGTTGGTGGGAGAGGAAGGGATAAACAGGAGTAAGATAGGTGTGTTTATAAAAAGCCAAAATTAGGGACCATTGTGATGACACAATCACTCTCCATCTTGACTGTGATGATGGACACAAAAACCTCCACGGGTGATAAAATAACAAGCACAACAATGAGGACAAGTAAAACTCAATCTGTAAAAAGGAAGAAGGAGGAGGTGATCGCTAGGGGACAGTAAGCAGTCTCCATAACTGTGTTACTGTTCTGGTGCAAAGATTAGAGATAGAGGAATACTCTTATCATTCTGACCTCACTTCTGCCCATTTCTTCTGAAATTTGCTACATGGCATGAGAATACTAGCATGTAACCAACAGTATCTCTCTTCCGCCCTCCTCATAAAAGNCAATGAGGACAAGCAAAACTCAGTCTGTAAAAAGGAAGAAGGAGGAGGGGACAGTAAGCAGTCTCCATAACTGTGTTACTGTCTGGTGCAAAGATTAGAGATAGAGGAATACTCTTATCATTCTGACCTCACTTCTGCTCATTTCTTCTGAAATTTGCTACATGGCATGAGAATATTAGCATGTAACCAACAGTATCTCTCTTCCGCCCTCCTCAAAGAAGAAAAGATGAGAGCAGGAGCTATTTTGCCACTTCCAAGAACTCTTCTTGCAATTTAAATGATTCATGCATCTAAGTTTTACAAAGAGGAAAACGACCTCATTGTTATTTGCTCTGTTAAAGCCCTCAAGTGTTCAGCTTATTATTTTGTTATCTGGTAAAAAGGTAGAGTTTAATTCTCTAATCTTTTCCATGGGAAATTCTTAACAGGATAATAAAAATCTCTTATTTAACTAGCAGTGAAATAGTTCAACCTCTGGAAACGGGTGGCTCAGATGGCAAAGTGTCTGCCTCAAATGCAGGAGACCTNGTAAAAAGGTAGAGTTTAATTCTCTAATCTTTTCCATGGGAAATTCTTAACAGGATAATAAAAATCTCTTATTTAACTAGCAGTGAAATAGTTCAACCTCTGGAAACGGGTGGCTCAGATGGTAAAGTGTCTGCCTAAAATGCAGTAGACCCGGGTTTGATCCCTGGGTCAGGAAGATCCTCTGGAGAAGGAAATGGCAACCCATTCCAGTACTCTTGCCTGGAAAATCCCATGGATGGAGGAAGGTGGTAGGCTATAGTTTATGGGGTTGCGAAGAGTCAGAGATGACAGCAACTTCATTTCAGAAGGAATTAAAGTCTGGTAAGGAGTACATCAAGGCTGTATATTGTCACCCTGCTTATTTAACTTATATGCAGAGTACATCATGAGAAACGATGGATTGGATGAAGCACAAGCTGGGATCAAGATTGCCGGGAGAATTATCAATAACCTTAGATATGCAGCTGACACCATCCTTATGGCAGAAAGTGAAGAACTAAAGAGCCTCCTGATGAAAGTGAAAGAGGAGAGTGAAAAAATTGGCTTAAAGCTCAACATTCAGAAAACAAAGATCATGGCATCTGGTCCCATCACTTCATGGGAAATAGATGGGGAAACAGTGGAAACAGTCTCAGACTTTATTTTTGGGGGTTCCAAAATCACTGCAGATGATGACTGCAGCCATGAAATTAAAAGATGCTTGCTCTTTGGAAGGAAAGTTATGAGCAACCTAGACAGCATATTAAAAAGCAGAGACATTACTTTGCCAACAAAGGTCCGTCTAGTNTGCAGATGATGACTGCAGCCATGAAATTAAAAGATGATTGCTCTTTGGAAGGAAAGTTATGAGCAACCTAGACAGCATATTAAAAAGCAGAGACATTACTTTGCCAACAAAGGTCCGTCTAGTCAAGACTGTGGTTTTTCCAATAGCTATGTTTGGATGTAAGAGTTGGTAATGGACAGTGAGGCCTGGTGTGCTGTGGTCCATGGGGTTGCAAAGAGTCGGACATGACTGACTGACTGAACTGAACTGACCAGACTAAAAAAATACCTTCTGCTCTAATATGTCCTGGGAATACCTTTGCTACCCAAAGAGAGTCATTCAATTTCCCATCTATTGGTTGTGTACATTAACGCAAATTGGTTTCTTCTTCATTTCAATATGACAAGGAGAGGTATAGGATTTTCTGTCTAAGGCATCCTGTAAAGGAAGAGCAGTCAAGGGCTTTTACTGAGGTGAGCACATGTTGCTAGACCCATTCCGGTAACCTGAACTGGAGGTCAAAGGGGGTAGAGATGGGCTCTGTAGGTTCTTGAATGGTACTTCGTTCTGTTGTCTGTTTCTGAATACCAAGGCACTATTCACCATGTACCACACTCCTGGTTTTTCAGAAAAATTCTAAAAGAAGGCCGGGTTAGGGGACTNACTGAACTGAGCAAGATTTTCTGCCTGACGGGCTAAAGTCAAGTACAACAGGCTGAGTTCCTTCTTAGAGCTCCGGTTCCTCTTCCAAACAAAAGCAGTTGTAGGAAGAATTCAATTTGTTGAGATTCTAGGACTGAGGCCCCTATCCTCTTGCTGGTTGGTGACTTGGGCTGCTCTCAGCTTCCAGAATTTTTCTGCAATCCTTGCCATATCCTCCCCCACTTGCACTCAGCTCCACTGACCCTCTCACACTTAGTGTATCTCTCTCTTCCCTAAGGTCAGCAGGAGCACAGGTTTCTAACTTCTTTTAAAGGCTCTTCTGATGAGATTAGACCGACTCAGGGAAATCTGTCTTTTGTTGAAAAATGTGTCTCTTGTTGAAAAAAATCTATTTCTTTTTAATCATTAGTGATGAAAGTGATACTCTATCATATCCACAGATTCCCCTCCCTCCCAGCAAAGGAGAGAGGATTATTCAAGGCATCTATCTAGGGTTGGGCATGATGTGGGTGAGACTCAGAAAAAGCTTGAGAGACACCTTAGGATACTTCCTAGAACTCCATCCTTTACCCTGAGATTCAAAATTACTAAATCATATTGAGGAGGATTCAAGTGATTCTGGTCAAGGTCAAACTAAGAAGCACTTCCACAAGAAGAAGAGGTTGGGAACAGTGATATGAAGGTTTAAAGGCTCCTGGGAGAGCTGTTTTGGGCTCAGTAATTAGCTGAGGCTGTACTGGGATTTACTTAGGAACAATGAGCAAGCAAAGTGTATTAAAAGAGTGGAAAGGTGAGAAGAACCCAGATGCTGAAGGGTTGTATGTGTCCTAAAGGTAACTGGATGCCATTGGTAACTAGGTTGACAGTGGTGTGGTCAGCCTTACGTTCTAGAAGATCACTCTGACTGCTGCTGCTGCTGCTGTCGCTTCAGTCGTGTCCAACTCTGTGCGAGCCCATAGATGGCAGCCAACCAGGCTCCCCTGTCCCTGGAATTCTCCAGGCAAGAACACTGGAATGGGTTGCCATTTCCTTCTCCAATGCATGAAAGTGAAAAGTGGAAGTGAAGTCGCTCAGTCGTGTCTGACTCTTTGCGACCCCATGGACTCCAGCCTACCAGGCTCCTCCATCCCTGAGATTCCCAGGCAAGAGTACTGGAGTGGGGTGCCATTGCCGTCTCCTCACTCTGACTACAGACTGAGAAATTGATTAGATAGTGATAGCAGCAAAACTAGAGGATCTAGGAGGCTTTCATAACAGTCCAAGTGAGAGATGGCAGGGCTAAACCAGAACACAGTAACGGGGACAGAAGTTAAGAATATTCAGCATTCCTACCCACCTCCAGCAGGAGCAGTTTTGTTTTTTAGTAGTTGATGAATGCAGTGTCTGCCTTCATTCAGACCTTGTCATCTTTGCACTTGATTGTGTCAACAGCCCATTCCATCTATTGTTTAACAGCTCTGTTTTTAAGAAGGCCAGATCCAAACTTCTTGGTTTAGTATTCAAGGCTCTTTGTGAGTTGGCCTTGTTCTCCTTACCACCTTAAACTTCTGTCTTCCTTCATCATACAGCTTATATTCTAGTTACTTGAAAGATTTTTGTGTTTCCTAAGCAGGTGAGGCTTTCCACATTATATTCCTTCAGCTAGAATAACGCAAGAACTCATTCATTCCTCAAGGCCCAGTCCCAATGCTCTTTTCCTCATTCTATAATTGCAGTAAACTTTATAATGACTCCCAATGATATCCAGGTTGTAATTCCTGGCATCTTTTACTGTGTTACCTTATATGGCAACCAAAAAAAAAAAAAAGAGGACTTTGTGGATGTGACTGAGTTAAGAATCTTGAAATGGGGAGATTATTCTAGATGAGGTGAACCTTAAATGCCATCACAAAACTTTTTATAAAAGAAAGGCAGAGAAGATTTGACTACAAAAGAAGAATAAGGAGATGTTCAATTAAAGCCAGAGGTAAGAGTGATGCAAGGAAGAGGTCATTAGTCAAGAAGTGCAAGTGGCCACCAGAGGCTAGAAACAACAAAGAAATGGATTCTATTCTAGAGTCTCCAGAATAAACCACCCTCTTGGCACCTTGATGTTGACCCAGTGAAACTGATTTCAGACTTCTTGTCTACAAAACTAGAGAGGGGAAATGTGTAACTTTAAAAAAAAGATTTATTTATTTTTGGCTGCATTCTTTGTATCACTTTTGTACCCACCTCCATCACTCTTTATTCATTCCTTTCTAAAGGTTTTGTTGTTTCTTTCTGACCATGGCACTCCAACAACTCAAATGGAGGAGTCGGGAGCTTAGGAAGTTTAAGCGGAAATGTGCCAAGAATATGCTCTACTCTTTCTCAGGTCAAAATGCACTCTTTCAGAACGCTGAATACTAGAGAATATTGAAAAAGTATCTCCTGGGGAAAAAATGAGAGGTTCTCAAGTGAGGGAATGCTCTTGCTGGGCTATGGGGAATCTGTATCAAAATAAAACCTTTCCGAGGACCCACATTCTCATGGCTGCAAGGTGGGTTTTGGTGATATTTGACAGCCAAATTCCTTCTTCCCAGATCCAATGCAGCCTGATCATTTTGCAAACCACTTTTCCAAAGGATTATTAAACAAATATTTCCTGTAGTGAAATCCAAGCCTGAGGTCATATCCTCAGCTGCACTTGAATATTTCCTAGTTTTCATCAGCAGCATGTTTACAAAGCTCTTGTCAGAGTTGACTCCACCTGACACGGCCAAGTGTATCCATTGTTTGCTGAGTCTTCCTGGTTTGTCTCTTGGATGATGACCTCATCTGCCACATTCTTGAGGCAACTCATTGCACACTCCAACATTCTATTCCTGAGCTGAACCTGAACAGAGCAAGCTTCAGAATGACAGATGCACTCAACTCTGCCAGGGACAATTTATGCAGACTGTCTTGTGTCCACTTTTGGATGTGGGGGTGGGAGGGCTTACTTAAGCTTGCTCAGTTGTTGTTGTTCTTGTTCAGTTGCTCAGTCATGTCCAGCTCTTTGCAACCTCATGGACTGCAGCACGCAAGGCTTCCCTATCCTTCACCAACTCCCGGAGCTTACTCAAACTGTTGTCCTTTGAGTCAGTGATGCCATCCAACCATCTTGTCCTCTGTCATTCCCTTCTCCTCCTGTCCTCAATCTTTCCCCACATCAGGGTCTTTTCTAACGAGTCAGCTCTTCACATCAGGTGGCCAAAGTACTGGAACTTCAGCTTACAGCATCAGTTCTTCCAATGAATATTCAGAATTGATTTCCTTTAGAATATTCCTTTAGAATTTCCTTTAGAATATTCAGAATTGATTGACTGGCTTGATCTCCTTGTAGGCCAAGAGACCCCCAAGAGGCTTCTCCAACAACACAGTTCAAAAGCATCAATCTTCAGTATTCAGCCTTCTTTATGGTCCAACTCTCACATCTATACCTGACTATTGGACAAACCATAGATTTGACTAAATGGACATTTGTTGTCAAAGTAATGTCTCTGCTTTTTAATACACTGTCTAGGTTTGTCATAGCTTTTCTTCTAAGGAGTAAGAGTCTTAATTTCATGGCTGCAATCACCATCTGCAGTGATTTTGGAGCCCCCCAAAATAAAGTCAGCCACTGTTTCCCCATCTATTTGCCATGAAGTGATGGGACTGGATACCATGATTTTAGTTTTCTGAATGTTGAGCTTTAAACCATCTCTCATCAGGAGGCTCTTTAGTTCTTCTTAACTTTCTGCCATAAGGGTGGTGTCATCTGCATATCTGAGGCTATTGATATTTCTCCCGTCAATCTTGATTCCAGCTTGTGCTTCATCCATTCTGGCATTTCACATGATGTACTCTGCCTATAAGTTAAATAAGCATATAAGTTAAATAAGCAAGGTGACAATATACAGCCTTGATGTACTCCTTTTCCTATTTGGAACCAGCCTGTTGTTCCATGTCCAGTTCTAACTGCTGCTTCTTGACATGCATGCAGGTTTCTCAGGAGGAAGGTAAGGTGGTCTGATATTCCCATCTCTTTAAGAATTTCCCAGTTTTTTGTGACCCACACAGTCAAAGTCTTTAGTGTAGTCAATGAAGGAGAAGTAGATGTTTTTCTGGAACTCTCTTGCTTTTTCTATGATCCAGTAGTTGTTGGCAATTTGATCTCTGGTTCCTCTGCCTTTTCTAAATCCATCTTGAGCATCTGGAAGTTCTTGGTTCCCATACTGTTAAAGCCTGGCCTGGAGAATTTTGACCATTACTTTGCTAGCTTGTGAAATCAGTGCAGCTGTGTGGTAGTTTGAAAATTCTTGGCATTGCCCTTCTTTGGGACTGCAATGAAAACTGACATTTTCCAGTCCTGTGGCCACTGCTGAGTGTCCCAGATTTGCTAGCATATTAAATGCAGCACTTTCACATCATCATCTTTGAGGATTTTAAATAGCTCAGCTGGAATTCCTTCATCTCCACTACTTTGTTCACAGTGATCCTTCTTAAGGCCCACTTGACTTCTCACTCCAAGATATCTGGCTCTAGGTGAGTGATCACACCATCATGGTTATCTGAGTCATTGAGATATTTTCTGCATAATTTTTCTGTGTGTTCTTGCCACCTCTTCTAAATATCTTATGCTTCTGTTAGATCCATATCATTTCTGTCCTTTATTGTTCCCATCTTTGCATGAAATGCTCCCTTGGTATCTCTAATTTTCTTGAAGAGGTCTCTAGTCTTTCCCATTCTGATGTTTTCTTCTATTTCTTTGCATTATTCACTTAGGAAGGCTTTCTTATCTCTCCTTGCTATTCTTTGGAACTCTGCATTCAGATGGATATATCTTTCCTTTTCTCCTTTGCCTTTTACTTCAATTATAAGCATTACTTATTTTATATTGGTTACCACTGAGATGTTGGGAAGACACTCTTTTGGTGTTGGCTTTCTTTAAAGGTAAAGGAAGTACAAATGAGGTGAATCATGGAATTAATGGGGAAAAGGATCCCTGAGCATTTGAGTCAGAATGGGTCTATAGGTAGAAAATGGTAAACTCTGCTGAAAGATGCTGTACTAAATGAAACTAGAGTTTTGTTGATGTTATTGTAACTAAATGGATTAGATAGACTACTGACCAATAGAAAGATGCAGTCAGCTGAGCAGTAGGCAAGGACATGAGGAAATTAAACAAAAAACTCAGAATTTAGGAACCAAAGCAGATCAACTGATNTCATGGAATTAATGGGGAAAAGGATCCCTGAGCATTTGAGTCAGAATGAGTCTATAGGTAGAAAATGGTAAACTCTGCTGAAAGATGCTGTACTAAATGAAACTAGAGTTTTGTTGATGTTGTTGTAACTAAATGGATTAGATAGACTACTGACAAATAGAAAGATGCAGTCAGCTGAGCAGTAGGCAAGGACACGAGGAAATTAAACAAAAAACTCAGAATTTAGGAACCAAAGCAGATCAACTGATTTTGAGCCAACATCTCAACTGATTTTGCAGGGCAGAAGTGATTCCAATACAAGATCTGATGGTTTGTAACCTATCTCTTGAAGCACAAGTTCTCCAGTCTCCACAAACACCCCTATCAAGATAAGCATCATTATATATCTTTTATATTATTCCTTTCTATTTGCAAACTGCTTGGCACAAAGACATTCAATAACTGTTGATAGGTATTTTTAATTCAATCATGATGCAAATATAAGAAAGTAGTTATTTATATATGAGCATACTGAGACTCAGATTCCTTTGCAGATTGAAGGCAGAGCCAGGACTCAACTGAAACTCTGGCCTGATGACTATAAGTCCATTTTTCGTTTCTGCACAAATTAACAGCAATCATATGTACTCCTACAGCTACATTTTGGCTCTTCCTTTCAAATTATGTCATCCTAAATCATTTTACTTGAGCTAATATCAAGTAATAAAATGAGCATATTTCACTTTTCACTCTTTTTCTTTCCCCAAGAAGAAGCAAAATCATAGGTTAAAAAGAAATTAGGTAATAAACTACTGTATGATGAAAAGCTGGATGTCCCCAGAAGACCCACAAATTTGAAAAACCCAGTCAAAATACTCAAGTTCTAATTTACAGAGCTTCAAGGTAAGCGCCAGAACAAATCTGGCCAAATGAAGTATACACCTGTGATGCTTTGTATGAGCAGAGACAATCGGCACTGTGGAAGGGTAATAGTCACCCTAGAGCCATGAGATCTGAGTTTGATTCCAGTTCTGCTACTTCAAGCGGGGTGGCTTACACAGGTCCCTTAACTTTTCTCACATTTTTCTTTATCTTTGAAACTGAGTTAGCCATATCTATATTGCAGTATTGTGGTGGGGATTACGTGAAAAAGTAATAGGGACTTCCAGTTTCTGGTGCAGCAAGTCTAGAGCTTGGAAGCTGTCACTTAGGAAGTTTCCTAACAACAAATAAATGCTGAACAACATATATATATGTATATATATACATGCTATATGCTATGCTGAATTGCTCAGTCATGTCCAACTTTTTGCGACCCCATGGACTGTAGCCTACCAGGCTCCTCTGTCCATGGGAATTCTCCAGACAATAATACTGCAGTGTGTTGTCATGCTCTCATCCAGAGGATCTTCCCAACCCAGGGATCGAACCCAGGTCTCCCACATTGCAAGTGGATTCTTTATTAGCTGAGCCACCAGGGAAGCCCCAAAGATATATACATATATATAATATTTATGGTGCAGCATGCAAATATATATATATATATATAAAACATATATTTGCTGACCAGAAACTGGAGCAGAAACTGTAAGTCCTTAGATTTATCAGAGAAGTGAGTCTGTCCTACATTCAAAGCCAATCCCAGGTAACTCTCCCAGTGGAGAAGCAGCGCAGATGCCTGCAACCGCCACTAGCAAGTGGGGGCTGGGCAGGGAGGTGCAGGCTGCATTGCTTAGCGTAAGGATCTGGCCTCAACGCCCCAGTCCAATCTGAGCGAACTAACTTGGGCTAGCAAACCAGACTGTGGAAAACTACCACATGAAAAGCCAGTCCTAACCTAAGACACCACCAGGCCCACACACAGAACAAAGGACTGAACGAAGATAGCAGGCTGCAGACCATCCCCTCTGGTGACAGGCAGCCAGAGCCAGAAGGGGGCAATAATAGCCTGTAAGCAGGTTTCTTTGCTAACTAAGACTTCTTGGGGTTCTGGACGGTCAACATTTGCCTGAGAAGGTGCACCAGTTTTACACCCAGAAAACCGAGTGGCAGGGACTGGGGAAGCAATAAGTCACAGCGACCGCGCTCACCAAACACCCCATCACCTGAGCTGCTTGGACCTGGGAAGGGCACAAAATTCAGACTGAGTCTGTGCCAACTGAGTCTGCGCCTCTGAGGACTACCTGAGTGCCTGAACCTGAGTGGCTTAGACCTGGGAGGTGCATGCAGCCCAGGGCCAGCCTCGGATGGTTCCCAGCAGAGCAATCTAGAGCCTGAGCAGAGTGGGCAGGGAGGGTACAAACACCATGAGCCACACGCAACCAGCGTGGCTGAGGCACGGCGAGCACATGCCAGCGCTATTTGTTTGCAGCATCCCTCCCTCCCCACAGCGCGACAGAATAAGTGAGCTAAAAAACGTGTCCACCACCGCCCCCTGTGTGGCAGGGCGAAAATCAGACACAGAAGAGACCAGCAAACAGAAGCTAAAACCGAGGGAACCGCCTTGGAAGTGACAGGTGCCATAGATTAAAACCCTGTCGTTAGTACTAACCACATAGGAAGGGGCCTATAGATCTTGAGAAATATAAGCTGGACTAAGGAACTATCTGAAAATGAACTGACCCCACAATAACCACAATACCAGAGAAAGTCCTAGATATATTTTTACTATTTTTACAATCATTCTTTTTTTCTTTTTAATTATTAAAAATTTTAAGCCCTCTATTACTCCTTTAATTTTCATTTTTATAGCCTATTATTACTTTGCAAAAAAGCCCTATTTTTTAAAGACAAACTTCATATATATTTTTTTTATACTTTTTATGACTTTTTTCTCTCTCTCTTTTTTTTCTTTTCTTCAATATTGTATTTTCGAAAATTCAAGACTCTACTCTAGATTTTTAATCCTTGCTTTTTGGTATTTGTTATCAATTTTGTACCTTTAAGAACCCAATTTTCTGTACCCATTTTTACTTGGGAGCAAGATTACTGGCTTGACTGCTCTCTCCCCCTTTGGACTCTCCTCTTTTCTCCACCAGGTCACCTGTGTCTCCTCACTAACCCCTCTCTTCTCTACCCAACTCTGAGTTTCTGTGGGTTTCAAATGGTGGAGAACACTTAGGGAACTGATTACTGGCTGGATCTGTCTCTCTCCTTTTCATTCCTCCCTTTTATCCTCCTGGCCACCTCTATCTCCTTCCTCCCTCTTTTCTTCTCTGAATAACTCCATGATCATCTCTGAGTGGTCCAGATGTGGAGTGCACATAAGGAAGTGATTACTGGCTAGCTTGCTCTCTCCTCTATTGATTCCACCTCATCCCATTTGGGTCACCTCTAACTCCCTCTTCTCTTTTCCATGTAACTCTGTGAATCTCTCTGGGTGTCCCTCACTGTGGAGAAACTTTTCATCTTTAACCTAGATGTTTTATCAATGGTGCTGTATAGAAGGAGAAGTTTTGAGACTACTGTAAAAATAAGAGTGAAAGCCAGAAGCAGGAGGCTTAAGTCCAAACCATGAGAACACCAGAGAGCTCCTGACTTCAGGGAACATTAATTGACAGATGTTCATCAAACACCTCCATAACTACAATGAAACCAAGGGGCCAACAGGTTCCAGAGAAAGACGTACCAAGCAAATTCTCCAGCAACACAGGAACACAGCCGTAAGCTCCAATATACAGGCTGCCCAAAGTTACTCCAAAACCATAGACATCTCATAATCATTACTGAACTCTCTATTGCACTCCAGAGAGGAGAAATCCAGTTCCATCCACCAGAATACCTACACAAGCTTCCCTAACCAAGAAACCTTGACAAGCCACCTGCACAACCCCACCCATGGTGAGGAAACTCCACAGTAAAGAGAACTCCACAAACTGCCAGAATACAGAAAGGACATCCAAAACGCAGCAATATAAACAAGATGAAGAGACAGAGGAGTACCCAGCAAGTAAAGGAACAGGATAAATGACCACCAAACCAAACAAAAGAGGAAGAGATAGGGAATCTACCTGATAAAGAATTCCAAATAATGATAGTGAAAATGATCCAAAATCTTGAAATCAAAATGGAATCACAGATAAATAGCCTGGAGACAAGGGTTGAGAAGATGTAAGAAAGGTTTAACAAGGACCTATAAGAAATAAAAAAGAGTCAATATATAATGAATAATGCAATAAATAAGATCAAAAACACTCTGGAGGTAACAAATAGTAGAATAATGGAGGCAGAAGATAGGATTAGTGAATTAGAAGATAGAATGGTAGAAATAAATGAATCAGAGAGGAAAAAAGAAAAAAGAATTAAAAGAAATGAGGACAATCTCAGAGACCTCCAGGACAGTGTTAAATGCCCCAACATTCGAATCATAGGAGTCCCAGAAGAAGACAAAAAGAAAGGCCATGAGAAAATACTTGAGGAGATAATAGTTGAAAACTTCCCTAAAATGGGGAAGGAAATAATCACCCAAGTCTAAGAAACCCAGAGAGTCCCAAACAGGATAAACCCAAGGCGAAACATCCCAAGACACATATTAATCAAATTAACAAAGGTCAAACACAAAGAACAAATATTAAAAGCAGCAAGGGAAAAACAACAAATAACACACAAGGGGATTCCCATAAGGATAACAGCTGATCTTTCAATAGAAACTCTTCAGGCCAGGAGGGAATGGCAAGA
>SJYW01006310.1:137217-148723 GCA_006410735.1 Raphicerus campestris | reverse complement strand
CCATACATCAACATGAATCCACCATGGGTGTACACCTGTTCTCCATCCTGAACCCCCCTCCCACCTTTCTCTCCATCCCATCCCTCTGGGTCACCCCAGTGCATCAGCCCTGAGCACCCTATATCATGCATCGAACCTGGACTGGCGATTCATTTCACATATGATAATATACATGTTTCAATGCCATTCTCCCAAATCATCCCACTGTCACCCTCTCCCACAGAGTCCAAAAGACTGTTCTATACTCTTGCTGTCTCGCATACAGGGTTATCGGGGAAGGCAGTGGCACCTCACCCCAGTACTCTTGCCTGGAAAATCCAATGGACGGAGGAGCCTGGTGGGCTGCAGTCCATGGGGTCGCTAAGAGTCGGACACGACTGAGCAAAGTGACTTCACTTTCACTTTTCACTTTCATGCATTGGAGAAGGAAATGGCAACCCACTCCAATATTCTTTCCTGGAGAATCCCAGGGACAGCAGCATACAGGGTTATCATTACCATCTTTCTAAATTCCATAAATATGCATTAGTATACTGTATTGGTGTTTTCTTTCTGGCTTACTTCACTCTGTATAATAGGCTCCAGTTTCATCGACCTGATTAGAACTGATTCAAATGTATTCTTTTTAATGGCTGAGTAATATTCCATTTTGTATATGTACCACAGCTTTCTTATCCATTCATCTGCTGATGGGCATCTAGGTTGCTTCCATGTCCTGACTATTATAAACAGTGCTTTGATGAACATTGCAGTACACGTGTCTCTTTCAGTTCTGTTTCCTCGGTGTGTATGCCCAGCAGTGGGATTGCTGGGTCTTATAGAAGTTTTATTTCCAGTTTTTAAGGAATCTCCACACTGTTCTCCATAATAAATGTGTAAATATTAATCCCAGTGATTTGCTACTCTTTATGAGCTAACATGTACATTTTAACAAAGACTTCTGAATAAAAATCATAACCCTAGGAAATGAAAGTGGTTTAATAGTGGATGTAGTCCCACAGGATGGTAAATGCACAGGCCCTGAACGTGAGCTAGACGATTCCTGATCCCTTCCAATTCCGAAAAATCCATAGTGACTCTAATGTTGGGAGCTTCAAGTACTTTGGCAAGCCAGTCCCAGTCTCTCTCTATATTTTCTCTCTCTTTTTGTGGTTCTGCACCACCAACTCCATAATACAGACTGTTCTTTTAATTTTCCCAGCAGTTGCCAATAGCCTATCACATATAAGAGCATTTTCTTGGCATACTACTATTCCTCATGAAAGGGAGACTTGGGATTGGGGAAAGTGGATTTGACAGTAACCACCCAAAGTATATTAATTGTGAGCTTTGTACCTTGGCAATCATAATTTACACAATAAACAAAATCCATTTGGTTGCTAAGTAACACCTTTCCCTCATTCTTGACCTCAGTGGAGGTATTTGACCTCTGGACTTAAGAAATTTTAAATTCCACCCTGCTTGCAGAATGTGATTGGGTGGCCCTGGCAGAAGCAATCTCTTATTTCTGCCCTGTACTTACTTACCACCCTTGGCTTGAATTTCATCATCCATGTCCTCATCTCTGACATGAACCCAGCGGTCCTGGGCGTTCTCTCAGCATAACTAATCTCAGATGAAGTACTGTTCAAGCTTCTGTAGGATTCCCTATGCACAGAGGCCCCACATCAGGAGCAGCTTCACCTCAGCTTATTATGGATTCACATCTAGTCATCTTCCAGAGGAGAAGCTTCCCTTTGTAGAATAAGACTCAACAGTCCTGTATTTATTAAGAATATCTTTGTCCAGTAATAAGATGTTACTCTTTGAAGAGCTTCACATTTGGGAATACGTTTTATGTGTGTATACAAAATTGGGAACATATGGAGAATATTTTTCTGCTAATATTTAGATATTAATACTTGGAAGAATTTTCCCTCTAGAAAAAAAAAGCAGGTAAATTTGGTATGAATTATTTCTTACAAAAGGATAAGAATAATTTTATGTATTATTATTATTTTTTAATATAAATTCATTTATTTCAATTGGAGACTAATTACTTTACAATATTGTATTGGTTTTGCCATACATTGACATGAATCCGCCACAGGTGTACATTTTTCTTAATTGAAAGAAAAAGGTTTTTTATTGAGAAGAAAATCATTACCTTTTAGGATATTGTATTTTAGTTCTTTCTAAGGCTGTTATAATATGTTGTCATTGGTGATATGTTCTGATATATAAATAAATGATAGCATTTTAATTTTTGCCTCCCATCTTTCACCTGAATTATAACCATTTAAATAGATTTATAGCTGTTTTCTAAAACAGTCCATGCTTTTCTGTTTATCCTTGAACCTGGGACCTAATAACACAGTAAGCAAAGGAGGAAAGAAGAGAGAGGTTAGAGTGTATTGATACCAAGTGACTGGGCAGTAAAGGTGGCTGTATTTTTCTCCCATAGGAAGGGAGGCCATTTACACAACCAAGACATTCAGTCACTTATTTTTCTTTCTAAAAGTAGAAAATACATGATGTAAGAGTGGTAGAAAGGGAGGGAGGCTGGTTGCTTTAACTATAAAATTTACAGGAAAGAAACATCACTATAAATGTACTTTAAGAAAAGGCAAATGGATATTCATCTTCTTCGTGAAACGTGTCATCCTCTTGTATTGCTTTCCCTCTGTCTCGCTGAATCTACCCCAGCTGATGTATCTGCCTCCATCCCAGTTTTGCTCCCCCGGGTCCCCTTCTGTCCACTGTGGCCTGAAGGGTAAAGCCACAAAGGCCCTTTCTTTGGCCATGCCATC
Source organism: Raphicerus campestris (assembly GCA_006410735.1). Lineage (NCBI taxonomy): Eukaryota > Metazoa > Chordata > Mammalia > Artiodactyla > Bovidae > Raphicerus > Raphicerus campestris. The sequence continues at coordinate 145,934 of SJYW01006310.1, read as the reverse complement.
TCTTCACTGCCCTTGGCTCACACTGCATTATGTTTTATTTGCAGGCCTGCAGCTGTCCTCTTTATTGGAAAGCCCCCATGTTCAGGGCTGCAGGGGGAGAGAGGACAGGATTTGTGTCAGCACAGTCGTTCATCACCATGTGGAGAAAGTAAGTAAGAGAGCAGCTACTTGGGCTGGGCAAGGAATTATCTGGTCCTCGTGACATGCTTTATAAAGGATGCTAATTTGACTCGTTCATTAATTTCCCTCTTACCCTTTGTTTCAGCAAGTAAAATTCAATGATTCACAACTTTTTATGCCCACAAACAAATTCTTTCCCTAAGCCTTTATCTTACATGTCTCTGATCGTTAAAGCGGATCTCCAAAAACTTGTTTAGTAACTATTTGATAGCTTCTTAGTTTCACTTGTTAACAGTTTGAGTCTTAGGATTTGACTCTTGTAGCAGTGATATAAATGCTCCTTTAAGGGGAGCAAATCATACATGTCACTTGCTTTCATTCTCATCTGATCCAATTTAGAATTGTATCCAGTTGATTTATTAAAAATAACTGAATTCTAAGGACTTCCCTGGTGGTCCAGTGGTTAAGACTCTGTGCTTCTAACCCAGGGGGCGCTGGTTCCATCCCTGGTTGAGAGTTAGGATTCCCAAATGCTGCACGGCTGAAAATAAATAAAGACCTTTCTTTTAAAAAATAACTGAATTCTAATAAATTTTAGTCATTACTTTTTGAAAGCTCCAGTTAAGGAACAAAGGGTTAGTATATTTATAAAGATACTCCTGGATTTTAATATTCTGACAAGTTCTCTTGAATTTAAATCCAACTTTCTTCTCGCTTTTCTTTTTTCTCCTTTCTTTAGAAATTATTTCTTGATATATTTATGCACAATTTAAAGGAATTTTATAGCTTGCCCCCTCTACCTCTTTTAACCGATCAGTCTTCTCTATGTTGTTCTCACTTTCTGGGCTGGATTCCCTTCCTGATGAACTACTGGGAAATGCTGTTCACCTGCCATCACTATCGTCATTGTTATTTAAAATCAGCATATAATAGCAGCAAAACTCAGCTTACAGATTTTTCTAATCCTTTCCTGCCACCTCAAAGCCCTTACTAGTATAATGCTTGAGAACATCATAGGTGATTAATAACTATATTCTTATTTTTAAAAATCTAGCCACAAGTTGAGTTCACCAAGTTCTTCTCACATTACCATAGAACTAAAGTGATAAGGAATAGGAAAGAAGGCAATGGCACCCCACTCCAGTACTCTTGCCTGGAAAATCTCATGGATGGAGGAGACTGGTGAGCTGCAGTCCATGGGGTCGCTAGGAGTCGGACACAACTGAGGGACTTCACTTTCACTTTCCTGCATTGGAGAAGAAAATGGCAACCCACTCCAGTGTTCTTGCCTGGAGAGTCCCAGGGACGGGGGAGCCTCATACGCTGAGCCTCGTAGGCTCCTGTCTATGGGGTCGCACAGAGTCGGACATGACTGAAGTGACTTAGCAGCAGCACCGGCAGAGATCTCTTCAAGAAAATTAGAGATACCAGGGAACATTTCATGTAAGGATGGGCACAATAAAGGACAAAAACAGTATAGACCTAACAGAAGCAGAAGATATTAAGAAGAGGTAGCAGAAGAACTCGGAGAAGGCAATGGCACCCACTCCAGTACTCTTGCCTGAAAAGTCCCATGGATGGAGGAGCCTGGTAGGCTGCAGTCCATGGGGTCGCTAAGAGTCAGAAATGACTGAGCGACTTCACTTTCACTTTCTACTTTCATGGATTGGAGAAGAAAATGGCAACCCACTCCAGTGTTCTTGCCTGGAGAATCCCAGGGATGGGAGAGCCTGGTGGGCTGCTGTCTGTGGGTTCGCACCGAGTCGGACATGACTGATTTTTCAGCAGCAGTAGCTGAAGAACTATACAGAAAAGATCTTCATGACCCAGATAACCACGATGGTGTGATCACTCACCTAGAGCCAAACATACTGGAGTGTGAGGTCAAATGGGCCTTAGGAAGCATCACTACAAACAAAACTAGTGGAGGTGTTGAAATTCCAGCTGAGCTATTTCAAATCCTAAAAGATGATGATGTTAAAGTGATGCACTCAGTATGCCAGCAAATTTGGAAAACTCAGCAGTGGCCACAGGACTGGAAAAGGTCAGTTTTCATTCCAATCTCAAAGAAAGGTAATGCCAAAGAATGTTCAAACTACTGTACTCATTTCACATGCTAGCAAAGTGATGCTCAAAATTCTTCAAGCCAGGCTTCAATAGTACGTGAACTGTGAACTTCCAGATGTTCACACTGGATTTAGAAAAGACAGAGGAACCAGAGATCAAATTGCCAACATCTGTTGGATTATAGAAAAAGCTAGAGAATTCCAGAAAAACATCTGCTTCATTGACTATACTAAAGCCTTTGACTGTGTGGATCACAACCAACTGTGGAAAAATTCTTAAAGAGATAGGAATACCAGACCGTCTTACCTGCCTCTTGAGAAATCTGTGTGCAGGTCAAGAAGCAGCAGTTAGAACCTGACATGGAACAACAGACTGGTTCCAAACTGGGAAAGGAGTATGTCAAGGCTGTGTATTGTCATCCTGCTTATTTAACTTCTATGCAGAGTACATCATGGGAAATGCCAGGTTGGATGAAGCACAAGCTTAAATTAAGATTTGGGAGACTGTCTTTTCACCTTGCTTATAGTTTCCTTTGTTGTGCAGAAGCTTTTAATTTTAATTAGGTCCCATTTGTTTATTNTAAAGTATATCCCTAGCTTCCTCATTAGTAAAATAAGCAATCTGAACCAGGGCACCCTTAGGAAAATTTTAGCACTGGCATTTTATACTTTGTTCTCTATCTGTTCAGGTTTATGTTGGCATAACTTTTAGAGTTGCTCTATAAATAATGACCACATCTTTAAACACTTAATAAAAATTATGACAATTTATCACAGTTATAAGTTCTCCCTCTCTGCAGGCCTGAGGTCCTCATCAGGAAAATGTGGAAAATGAAATGGATGCTCTCTAAGGCCCTTTCCAGCTCAGACTCTCTTGAATCTGGCCAGATTCTTAAATATGTGGTTCTAATTCTCATAAACTTTCTGCAAAGCTTATGCAGTCAAGTCTGATGATGTCTGAGTCACAGAGATCTTTCTGGAGCACAAATTTATGGTAAGTTAATTGATTCAGACTGAGGGCTCCTCATTTCCCTGCTTTTCTGTGGTGCCCAGCACACCATGTGGCATATGTATGCTCTCAGTAACTACTGGTAATTCAACAATTGTGCTGTTGTTTATTGTTTGTTTGTTTTAGCAACTACTATTTGACTGAGATATTAAATAGGGCATCTCAACTCCTCATCACAGTCCTTCGAGGGCAGTATTTTTACATCTATAACCTGAATAAAAAACAAGACTACCTACATGCCAGCATGATGTCACATCCAAAATAAACCTAAACCCAACAACCTGAAGACTTATGTAGGTCTTTCATGAAGTCCTGGAAGATATGGCTAAAGGGACCGTCACATGGAAAAACATACAGCAGAAACTCCTTTTCACCCATCTTTCCTCCTATAATCCTCCCACAGCCCCGCAAAGATCTCCAGCTCCATCTTCCCAAGTGCTCTAGCAAAACTCCTTCCTCCTTTCCATTCTAGTTTACCCCTTTGGTATCTATTCTGTCCTTTGGAGATGGTCTCATTCCCTGCATAACCTAGATTAGCTTGGAAGCCTGGCCTCCCCAAGGCCTCTAGTTTCCCATTGACCAAGCCAAGCACACTCTGCAAGTGCAGAGGGCGCCAGCACTCAGCACCATCCAGAGGAGTCACGCTCTTCTGCAATACTGGGCAATGGGTGTACACCCTCTATCTATGCAAAGCTGGTCTCTCTGTGTGTATTCCCGAACCAGTGACTGCCTCAGGACCTAAGGAACTTCTCAAAAGTATAGGTGTCTGGTCTACATATCAGTGTCTCTGAATCAGAGTATCCTAGGGTGAGAGCCAAGAGGCCACACTTTTAACAAGCTTCCCAGGTGATTCTGACATGTAGTCAGGTTTTGAAGCACTGCTTTACACCACAAAGGCTTTAAAATTAAGCTACATAGTCATGCCCACAGAAACAGGACTCTTTTCCTAATCCCCTTTCTACTGTCTTGTCTTCCTGATAACATGATATCCCAGAAACACAAGCAATCCTCAACTTCTGAACCCTGTGGGTTTCAAAAATATGTTAGTCAGAGGCAGGATGCAGCTTTCCCCAAAGAACAGGGACTAGAGATCCATGTGGGCTCAGAGTGCTCCAAAGATTTGTAGGTCTTTGCAAGGTGATTTTGTGGGAAAGTATATACAACAGTTCCCAATGGGGTTTCCTGTGGGAGGAAGCCAACTGGAAATCGGGGCTTCCAATTTTTCTCTGAGGTCAAGCAATAAGAGACTAACCTCCTTTCTGGGGGTCTGGTGGCAGGACGGGAAGGTTGAGGAAACTGAGGCTTCCAATTTCTCTCTGAGGTCAGGCAATAATAACCTAACCTCCTTTCTGGGGATCTGGTGGCAGGAGCGGAAGGTTACATGGTGACAAAGGAAACCCAGAGGTCTGGTAGCTACTGAGAAAGATGTCAGAAGGGAAACCTCCAAAGAAACAGGGAATAGGCTACCAGTGCAGTCAGGATGCAAAAAGGAATATCTTCATGGAGAGGGACCAGGCAGTNCTTTCTGGGGGTCTGGTGGCAGGACGGGAAGGTTGAGGAAATTGAGGCTTCCAATTTCTCTCTGAGGTCAGGCAATAATAACCTAACCTCCTTTCTGGGGATCTGGTGGCAGGAGCAGAAGGTTACATGGTGACAAAGGAAACCCAGAGGTCTGGTAGCTACTGAGAAAGATGTCAGAAGGGAACCCTCCAAAGAAACAGGGAATAGGCTACCAGTGCAGTCAGGATGCAAAAAGGAATATCTTCATGGAGAGGGACCAGGCAGTGGTTTCTTTTGCAGTGTCAGGACTCTGAACTGAGAGAGGGAAAATATGTTCACTGGGCTTCAGAGAGAGGCACCATGATGGAGAGGAGGAAGATCACAGCCTCAGATCATTCTGGTAGCAGCACTTGGGCCCCCATGAAGAGCAATCCATCAAGAGGATGGGAAGGCCAGTCCTAGCATGAGGACAGGCTTTTTGTCAAGCAAGTGTTCACTGCGTGTTTCTCTCTCCTGAGTCCTCCTCCAAGTCCTGTTTTCTTTGGATTGGACTTCAACATCTGAAGGTTCAATATTGCATCCTTCAAAATAAATTTAGCCACTGAAGGGAAAAAACCCTGACCTCATTATTATGTGATCTTACCACACAGATTCTGAAGGCAGTTTTAAAGTGAGGGCCTGTGCATTTTAAAACCCAATTGCATTGCATAATTAGTAGCAATTACTGTCAACAAACATTTATCAAATATCTACTGATTCACTAGGCCTGAGGAACATGTGGGCAAGAGTGAATCAATCCTTTGGCAGAGCACAGTACCAGAAATCAGAACACATGATCTGACAAGCAGAACAGTCCCCATGAATCTGCTGGAACAGGAAGTTTGAATACAGATCTACCTCTGAAAAACCAAAACATTTGCTTACCCAAAATAAGACTTAAAAAGCCACTGGAATCATCGGTTAAAACAATTGGTTCTGCACACATGAGGTTAAATCCAATATAACTATAACATGAGTTCAGATCCAGCATCACACGTGGGTACAGCCACATGCATAAGGGAAAGAGACTTCACCTTTCTTTACACAGCTTCCACAGCACAATGCAACAACTCAAGGTGATTGCTTCTCTAATTTGCTATAGGGACACGCACATAGGTAAGTTTTTGTTACCTCAAATATCCTGGTATATCCTCTCTCTATTCCTTTATGTAATATTCCTGCTTTCAGTCTTATTCTGAATGGACTAGTATCATCCTTGCTTTTTAATAGTGGTTTGTAGAATTACTGTAGGCAGTAGAACAGTTTTAGCAAAATAAACTTTCTATGCAACTCCAATATCTTATACACATAAACAGAGATCCCTGAGTCTGTCTTTTCCCCAGACTCTCTCCAGCCTCAGGAGCAACCCTAGATAACAGTTGCTCTAAAACCTCAATGCACACCAATTTTTCCCACTGAGGCAGAGACTGCAAATTACCATCCCAGTATCCCTTTCTCCTTCTTTCTTAGTAACCAGATTCTAACAAGGGTGGAAATGAAACCAATTAAAAGATGACATTTCCAAGCCTGTCTTGCTGCTACATAAAGCCAGTAAGCCAGGACTGATTAAAGACTGGCCAATGATATATAAATGAGAGTGTTATATGAGATTTCCAGAAAAGACTCCTTAGAACTGAAAGCTGTGCCTTGTCTATTCTTCTGTTTTTCCTCCTTTCTGCTTTCTTAAATATGGGCTGAGCTTCTGCAACCACACTGAACCATTAGGTTACTTTGAAGTTAAAGACTATGTTCTGGAGATAGTGAAAGCAAAAAGATAGAACCTGTGTCTGAATGATTTCATGGTGTTGCCATACCAGTTCTGAATTTCCTATTTCTGGATTTATTTTCATGTGAGAGAATAAGTACTGTGTGTCTATAATGTTGCTTAGGTTTTTAAATAATTTACAGCAATATCAAGTTCTGATGCAGAACTTACCTGTAGTTAACTTTTCCAGCAAAAGATTTCACTGTGAGTCTCCTTTTATGTACTCTGTTTAACAAGGAAAAATCATGAAGGACTAAGATAAGGACATATAGTATATGCTATATGCCAGATGGGTCAAATTTGTTTATAAAATTTATTTTAAAATGTATAAAATTAATAAAAAAAAAACAGCTATAATTTACTGAGTGCTTACTGTGGGCTAGGCTATCTGCTAAGCATTTGTGCATATATTATTTCATTTACTACTCAAGTCAACCACATAAAATACGTGATATAATGGGTAGTTTTCAAATGAATAAAATCAAGACCAGGAGGAGTTCGCTACTTATCTACAGTTTCACAGTCACTTCATTGCAGAGCAGAGATCTGAGACTATATCTCCTTTCTATAAAAAAACAGCAAATGAAAGGGGACTGAAAGTCTAAGCAAAATAATTTGATCAATAAAGGGTCTTTTGAAGTACTTTATAATAAGGATAGTTTAAGCAGAGTATATTCTGACTGAAGTTCTCTTTCGATCTAAACTTGGGATAAAGCAGCTCTGGAATCAGACTGGCTTGGGTACAAATTCTTGCTCTACCACTTTTTGGAAGTGTGATCTTGGACAAAATTCTTTAACTTCTCTGAGCCTCAGACTGCCTTGCACAGTAAGGTGGATCAATGAACTAAGGCATGTGACGTTTACAGTGCAAAGCCTGCATCTGATAGGTAAGCAAGTCTCAGTTTTGTAGCACAGGGCAGGCTCAAATGAGAAGAATGAGGTAAGAGGTTATTCACTTATTTTCAGAAGGGTTTCCAAACATCTTGGAGGTCTTGCACAGAACAGAAGGTTTGTAACGATTGTGAAACTGAACAAGATACCTTTCTTTAATCTCAGTTTTCTCACCTGTAAAGTGGGAATTGCAATGTCTTTTATGCATGATCATTGGAAAAAAGACATGATTGGCCATAGAATGCTACGCAGTGTTAAAGATTATTATTAGAGTTAATATTCACTCACCCCGGTCACTTCTTAATCTTTCCAAATGAAGCAACAAACTATCTATCCCATCTTCTTATCTTTCTTATTTCAAGCCATTACTAAGATTTCTTTCATATTGTGGAAATTGATGCCAACAGTTATGATTCAGAATTGCTAACTCTAAAGAAGGTGAAGTATCAGAATTGAATAACAGAGAAAAAAAAGTGGCAAATACACAGAATGGTAATTTCTACAGGAAAAATGGTAATTTCTAAAATCATAAAACTCATTAGGAGATTAAGTCAGAATTTAAAACTTCTCTGCATCAAAAAAATGTAATCAACAGAATGAAAAAGTAGCTTATGGAATAAGGGGAATGCAAGTCATATATCTGATAAAAGAAGATATTAATATCTAGAATATATAAAGAACTCCTAGAACTCCTATGACAACACAAAAAAAAACCTGACTGGAAAATGAGCAAAAAAATAGATATTTCTCCAGAGAAGATATACAAACGGCTAATAAGCTGTTAAAAGGTGCTCAGCATCACTACTCATTCANTAATATCTAGAATATATAAAGAACTCCTAGAACTCCTATGACAACACAAAAAAAACCTGACTGGAAAATGAGCAAAAAAATAGATATTTCTCCAGAGAAGATATACAAACGGCTAATAAGCTGTTAAAAGGTGCTCAGCATCACTACTCATTCAGTTCGGTTCAGTTCAGTCGCTCAGTCGTGTCCGACTTTTTGCGACCCCATGAATCGCAGCACGCCAGGCCTCCTTGTCCATCACCAACTCCCAGAGTTTACTCAGATTCACGTTCATCGAGTCAGTGATGCCATCCAGCCATCTCATCCTCTGTCGTTCCACTCTCCTCCTTACCCCAATCCCTCCCAGCATCAGAGTCTTTTCCAGTGAGTCAACTCTTTGCATGAGGTGGCCAAAGTACTGGAGTTTCAGCTTCAGCATCATTCCCTCCAAAGAAATCCCAGGGTTGATCTCCTTCAGAATGGACTGGTTGGATCTCCTTGCAGTCCAAGGGACTCTCAAGAGTCTTCTCCAACACCA
>SJYW01006310.1:117360-133021 GCA_006410735.1 Raphicerus campestris | reverse complement strand
CTCAAGAGTCTTCTCCAACACCAGTTCAAAAGCATCAATTCTTCGGTGCTCAGCCTTCTTCACAATCCAACTCTCACATCCATACGTGACTACTGGAAAAACCATAGCCTTGACTAGACGGACCTTAGTCGGCAAAGTAATGTCTCTGCTTTTGAATATGCTGTCTAGGTTGGTCATAACTTTTCTTCCAAGGAGTAAGCGTCTTTTAATTTCATGGCTGCAGTCACCATCTGCAGTGATTTTGGAGCCCCCCAAAATAAAGTCTGACACTGTTTCCACTGTTTCCCCATCTATTTCCCATAGAAATGCAAACCGAAACCACCAGGGCTGTGCTGTGTGTGCTTACTCAGTCGTGTCTGACTGTGACCTCATGGACTGTATTCCACCAGGCTCCTCTGTCCATGGGGATTCTCCAGACAAGAATACTGGAGTAGGTTGCCATGCCCTCCTCCAGGAGCCCTTCCCAACTTGCATCGAACCCAGGTCTTTGCCACTGCAGGCAGTGGGAAGACCAAAACCACCATGAAATATCACTTTATACCCATTAGGTTGGGTATAATAAAAAAGATAGGCATAACAAATGCTGGGAAAGACATAGAGAAACTGAAAATTTGGTGCACTGTTAGTAGGAATGTTATATGGTGACCCACTGTGAAAAATAGTATAACAGTTTCTCAAACAAATTCTATTTCCATATGATTCTGCAGTTTCACTTTTGGGTATATAAATAAAATAATTGAAAGAAATGTACACCCAAGTTCATAGCAGCAATATTCACAATAACTGAAAGGTAGAAGCAACCCAATTGTCCATTAACAGATGTATGGATAATCAAAATTTAGTGTATACATATGTAGATATATATAATGGAATATATATATATATAATGAAATATTATTTAGTCTTAAAGGGAAAGAAATTCTGACACATGCTTCAATGTGAATGAACCTTGAGGACATTATGCTAAGTGAAATAAGTAAATCACAAAAAGATAAATACTCTATGATTCTACTCACACAGGGTATCAGGAGTAACCAAATTTGTAAAAACAGAAAGTAGAGTGTTCCAGGGGCTTAGAGGAAGAGAAAATAAGAGTGGTTGTTCCCTGGGTATAGAGTTTAATTTTGCAAGATAAAAATGTTCTGGGGATTACCTGCACAAGAGTATAAATATACTTAACACTACTGAACTGTACACTTAAAATGGCTAAGGTAGTAAATTTTATGTTATGTGTATTTTATTACAGTTGAAAAAACTTGTTTGTCAAAAAGCAATAGGAAGAAGTATAAAAGAGATAGAACAGAACAGTGAGCAGGTGACAAGAGTACAGTAACATTATGTGGGCATCAGAAATGCATTTGACAACTACTTCCATAAAAGTTGTGCTCCAATTAAATTGGCCTGTTTTTGAATGCTCTCATCAAAATGGATTGCTGGCAGGGTGAAAATACTACATAATCAAGGATAAACGGGAAATACATCTGGTTGAAAGAAAAAGGTCCACTAGAGCATGTCAGAGGCTGGTGCTGGAACTGACCTCATTTAACAAACTCATTAATGACCTAGAAGAAAACGGAAATAGCCACTGTTAATGAAATTTGCAAAGATATGTTGGCGATGCCCTGGACTTGGCCATCACAGCATAAACATTGCTGGGATGGAGAGATTTTCCACTAGGTAGTTAATTGGATTAAGCCAATGACTTCCTGGGATAAGAACACTTGCTCATTTCCAACTCTCATCTCCAGTGCAGAAAGCAAATTTTGGAATGTGATGTAGATCAGAAAACCATACTTGATAGAGGCCTATGAAAGAATATAGGCACAATTCTGCCTTTGTCTTTCATCTCTAGGTAGAAGACAATGGAAGCTATTCATTAAAAAGATACAAGAAAGGAGAAGGTAAGAGAGGCAGAGGAGATACAGTGTTTCTTCCATGGAGAAAAGTCTAGGCAAGAAGCCCATACGTGCGTGCATGTTCAGTCGCTCAGTCGAGTCTCCACTAAAACTTAGTGTACATGCTCTCTTAAGTTTGGCACAAATNGGAATGTGATGTAGATCAGAAAACCATACTTGATAGAGGCCTATGAAAGAATATAGGCACAATTCTGCCTTTGTCTTTTATCTCTAGGTAGAAGACAATGGAAGCTATTCATTAAAAAGATATAAGAAAGGAGAAGGTAAGAGAGGCAGAGGAGATACAGTGTTTCTTCCATGGAGAAAAGTCTAGGCAAGAAGCCTATACGTGCGTGCATGTTCAGTCGCTCAGTCGAGTCTCCACTAAAACTTAGTGTACATGCTCTCTTAAGTTTGGCACAAATTATGCCGTCCTCTTGCCCTGCTTAAAACCTGTCTGTGGTCTCCCAGCGCACCCAGGAGGAATCCAGCATCTTTGACAAGGCCCTGAGTGATTGGCCCTGCCTCCTTATCCAGCCTCACCTTGCAGCACTGCCCTTCTCACCCATGTAATGGTCATCAGCTTCTCTGCCAGCCCGGCAGAAGTTCAGCACCACTATTAGCCTTGGTAGTTTCACCCCTTCCCACTGTGAGTCACTGTACTTGGTCCAGGATTGGACAGGGGACTCAAACTGTGCTAATCTGACTGCATCCCATCACTTCCAGAGCAACAGACACTGAGGGGCACCTCTCCTGATGAGGTTGGCTGCCTACGGGCTTCTCAGATGAAGATGTTGTTAGCATTTCAAGCAGGACTCTTTGTTATGCAGAACCATCATTAGCATTTAGTATTGGTACTTCTGTACACAAACTTTCAGTTATACTCCCTGAATCTTTGTGATGACAACAACAAAATGACACACCTGAAACACTACCCAGGGTTGAGAACTGCAAGACAGAACTTTTTGCCACAAGATGGAAATCGAGGAATGAAGCAATTTGCCTAAGACATTCGAGTCTTCAGCTAATGTGTCACTTCCTCAAAGAGGCCTTTTCAGATCTCCCCCATCTGAAGTAGATCTCTATCATGACACTACTTATTATATATAGTACAGAACCAGTTTACAAATACGTGCTTAGTTGTGTGGGTTTTTGTTTCATATCTGTTTTCTCCCACTAAACTGTAAGTTCCATGTTGTTGCTGTTCAGTCGCTAAGTCATGTCAGACTCTTCACCCCAAGTACTGCAGCACGCCAGGCTCCTCCGTCCTCTACTGTCTCCCGGGATTTGCTCAAATTCATGTCTATTGAATCAATGATGCTATCTAACCATCTCATCCTCTGCCACTACCTTCTCCTTTTGTCTTTGATCTTTCCCAGCATCAAGGTCTTTTCCAGTGAGTCAGGTGGTCAAAGTACTGGAGCTTAAAAAGGGGCTGTTTTGGTTTCCAGCAACTGACATTCAATAAACATTTGTAGAGAAAAGAGAGGGGGAAAGGAAGGTTGTTTGGAAACTAGTAACACTGTTCAGTGACTAACATCTCAGTCCAACCCACAAAAGTCTGTTTAATCTAAGAACCTAAATGTCATCCCTACACTGCTTTTATGAGAGATAGGTTGATTGTAGGAGCACAGGAGCCCACCTGCCTCTCCATAATACGAGTTTTGAGAATTCCCCTGGCTCCCAAGAGAACAAGACCCACTTCAGAAGAGCGGGGCTTGGAAGACAGAGGGGGCCAGTAGGAGTCTGATAGCATTTCAATAACCCTTACCTCTCCCCTCCCTCACTCTGCATTGGCAATAATCTCAGGGGTTCTAACAGCAGGGAGAAAGGGTAGACTCCAGAGAGGGAACATTTGCACCACTTTGGAAATCAGACACCTCTCTTCTAGAATGCTCCTTTTTTGGAAACGTGTTGTTTTGTGACCACCCGGCACTATGCCACCTTCCTAGAACACTCCTGTCCCTTAGGGGGAATTACCCTTTATTTTGTGGGTTAGCCTTTGAGGAGTGGGAATTCCAGATGCCTGGCCCTCACTCCAGAAGCCAATAGATCAAATCCTTTCTGCCATGGTTGTTGTATAGCTGCACAGCTGATAGAGTCTCTGCAGGGCTTTAAGTATTGAGTAAGTGATTTTTTAAAAAAGACTGGGGGACATTTCCTCAGTAATGTAACACTGATCATAGTGTTTCTACTGCTTGGTTAGTCCTGACTTCTAGTTTCCTGGCCCTCAAGGGATGCCTTGCCTCCTGCCCATTTCCAGGCCTAGTTCTCTATTTTCTCAATTCTTGGACTATCTCAGTATCATTCCAATAAAATCTCCTTTGTTTAAATCACCAGAGTCAAAGAATTTGTGAGCAATGCAAGAGTCTAGATGAATTTCCTGAGTCCTGATCAAATTATTCATTGGAGTTTCACATTTGCGTTCATGCATTCCAAGTACAGCTAATGAAAGTCCATTATGCCTCATGCCTTGGGCCAAGTGTTAAGTGTGTAAAAACAAATAGGATGCAGGCCCAGGTCTAAGAGGACACATTCTGCTTGAAAAGGCAGAGAATTAGATCAGAAGTTGAAACTGAAGTGGTGTAACCTGTTGCAGGAGTCCTTGGAAGATAATGATCTGAACTTCTTCATGCTCTCAGGCACGCATTCAATCTCTCTATCTCTCCCACTTCTAATGGCTTCTGGGGTCTTTGGACAGCAGGCTGTAGTAAAGTTGTGGGTAATGTGAGTTTCTGCTGATACAGAAACATCCATAAGAAGACACAGAATGCATGTACAGTGAAATAGACCTGCTGAAGAAGAATGTCAACACTTTAAAAATAAAGATAATGAGTACTTGGGGACTTCTCTGGTGGTCCATTGGTTAAGACTCCATTCTCCCAAAGCAGGGGACATGTGCTCAATCCCTGGTTGGGTAAATAAGATCCCACATATTGCAAAGCATAGCCTAAAAAGATAAATTTAAAATAAAATAATAAAAAAAATCACAAGTACTTGTGGAGACTCAACTACAAAACATACAACAACAAAATAGCCTTACTGGAGTCTAAAAAAATCTCAACTAAGAGATTCAGAAAGGAAATCAAAATAGAGAGTGGTCATTGATCAAATTATAAGAAATATTTCAAAGCACAAAGGAAAAATGGGAAGATATGGAAATCATGAAGGAAAATTTAAGAGCTGTGGAGAATATATCCAGAAGACCCAATATGTGAATCATGGGTGTTCCAGAAGAAGTAAAAAAGAGTTACAACACATAAGATTCTTTGGATTCTGTCAGGACTATAAAGAGACACATGAAGAAACATCTTGGTAATATTCCAAACTTTGGGTAAAAAGAAAAGCATTCAAATAAAAAGAATGTAAGCTCAGACTTGTAGAGAGACAATGCAGGAAGGAGAGGGTGGGACAAGTTGAGAGAATAGCATTGAAACAATACCATATGTAAAATTAAATAGCCAGTGGAAATTTGCTGTATATGGCACAGGGAACTCAAATCATGTGTTCTGTGACAACCTAAAGGGGTGGGTTGGGGTGTGAGGTGGGAGGGAGGTTCAAGAGGAAGGGGACATACTGATACCTATGGCTGATCCATGCTGATACATAGCAGAAACTAACACAAGGCTATGGTCAAAGCTAGTCAAGGCTACGGTTTTTCCTGTGGTCATGTATGGATGTGAGAATTGGATTATGAGGAAGGCTGAGCGCTGAAGAATTGATGCTTTTGAACTGTGGTGTTGGAGAACACTCTTGAGAGTCCCTTGGACTGCAAGGAGATTCAACCAATCCATTCTGAAGGAGATCAGCCCTGGATGTTCTTTGGAAGGAATGATGCTAAAGCTGAAACTCCAGTACTTTGGCCACCTCACGAGAAGAGTTGACTCATTGGAAAAGACTCTGATGTTGAGAGGGATTGAGTGCAGGAGGAGAAGGGGACAACCGAGGATGAAATGGCTGGATGGCATCACTGACTCGATGGACATGAATCTGAGTGAACTCCAGGAGTTGGTGATGGACAGGGAGGCCTGGCGTGCTGCGATTCATGGGGTCGCAAAGAGTCAGACATGACTGAGCGACTGAACTGAACTGAACACAATATTGTAATGTAATTATGCTTCAATTTAAAAAAAAAAAAAGAACACAAGCTCTGTAAGGGAAAAATAATCAGAATGGCAACAGATATTTTTACCGCCACCATAGAAGTTGAAAAACAGTAAAACAGCAGCCACAGACACTGTGAGATTGCAACCAAGATTCTACTCCCAGCCAAGATTATTCACTTATTAGAATGAATGGAAAATATATAGGAACATGTCAGAAATTGGAGAGTGTATCAACACCTTAGGAAAAGAATCTAGGGAGTATATCCATATGCAAAACAACAAAGTGGGACTCCTACTTAATACTGTACAAAAAAACAACCCAAAGTGGAAAGGAGACCTNAATATATAGGAACATGCCAGAAATTGGAGAGTGTATCAACACCTTAGGAAAAGAATCTAGGGAGTATATCCATATGCAAAACAACAAAGTGGGACTCCTACTTAATACTGTACAAAAAAACAACCCAAAGTGGAAAGGAGACCTAAATATAATAGCTAAAACTCCTAGAAGAAAACATAGGAGTAAATCTTCATGACTTTGGGTAAAGCAATGATTTCTAAGCTGTATCACTGAAATCACAAGCAACAGATGAAAATATTAGAAATATTGGACTCATCAAAATTTAAAATGTTTGTGGTTAAAATAACACCATAAAGAAACTAAAAAGACAACCCATAAAAAGGGAGAGAGTATCCACAATTCATGTATCTTGTTAATGACATGTATCCAGAATACAAAAAGAACTCTTTTCAATTCATTATTTTAAAGGTAGACTTTATTTTGGGGAGCTCCAAAATCGCTGCAGATGGTAACTGCAGCCATGAAATTAAAGATGCTTGCTCCTTGGAAAAAAAGCTATAACCAACCTAGACAGCATATTAAAAAGCAGAGACATCACTTTGCCAACAAAGGTCCATCTAGTCAAAGCTATGGTTTTTCCAGTACTCAGGTATGGATGTGACAGTTGGACCAAAAAGAAAGCTGAGCACCAAAGAATTGATGTTTTTGAACTGTGGCGTTGGAGGAGACTCTTGAGAACCCCTCGGACTGCAAGCAGATCCAATCAGTCCATCCTAAAGGAGATCAGTTCTAGGTGTTCATTGGAAGAACTGATGTTGAAGCTGAAACTCCAAAATGTTGGCTACCTGATGTGAAGAACTGACTCATTTGAAAAGACCCTGATGCTGGGAAAGATTGAAGTCAGGGGAAGGGGACGACAAAGATGAGATGGTTGGGTGGCATCACTGACTCGATGGACATGAGTTTGAGCAAACTCCGGAAGTTGGTGATGGACAGGGAGGCCTGTGCTGCAGTCCCTGGGGTCGCAAAGAGTCAGACACAACTGAGACACTGAACTGAGCTGAACTGAGAACAATAGAAAGGTCTTACCAGACCCACTCCCGCAATATGCATTTTAAGGTGACAGGATTAGTCAGAAGGTTCTTAAGAAGGAGAAACAAGCCCTCAAGCAGGGTACATTGTTGTTATATAATTACTGGTACAGAGCTTAAGGAAAAACATACCCTTGAGCCATTAGTTCTGGTCTTTAAAAGAAGAAACATTTTATGTGACTAAGACAAAGGAATGTAGGGAAAAAATGTTTGTCCCTTTCGCCTCCTTGAGAGCCCGACACTTTTCTCCTTCTCGAGGGCCTGGACCCCTTCCTCCTTGAGGACTCTGGAGTTCTTATCAACCTACCTAAATTAACTCTCTCACATGGAGACTGAGGAAATGAATAATAAAATTATAGATGTATTTCAATCCCAAATCCATCAAACAAGAGCTACTCATTTTTTTCTTATGTCCCTGGAATATTTATGAAAACCAACTATGCATTTGTCCACAAAGAATATATTTTTGGAAAAAAATAAGGGCTAAATTAAGTCAATAAAAAAAGAAAGTTTTTCAGCCAATAAAAAAGAAATAAATAATTAAAAAGTAATCCAAAGAAAATCTTAACTTTTAGAAATTAGAAATACCTTCTTGACTAATATAGCATATATATGATATACATTAGTCAGGTTTTTCTCTAGAGAAGCAGAATTGAAAACAGGGACTCAAATTCAGGGACATCATAATTATTTTGCTTTTAAACAATTTATCTTACTGAAGGATAATTGATTTACCATGTTGTAGAATTTCTGCTTTACAGAAAAATGATTCACTTATACATATATACATATAGAAAAGTGAAAGTGAAGTCACTCAGTCGTGTCCAACTCTTTGTAACCCTGTGGACTGTAGCCTACCAGGTTTCTCCACCCATGGGATTCTCCAGGCAAGACTGGAGTGGATTACCATTTCCTTCTCCAGGGATCTTCCTGACCCAGGGATCAAACCTGGGTCTCCCACATTGGAGGCAGACAATTTAACCTCTGAGCCACCAGGGAAGACTATTCTTTTAAAATTTCTTTTCTATTATGGTTTATCATATATTTAATATAATTTCCTGTGCTATATAGTAGGATCTTTTTGCATATCAATTCTGTATATAATAGCTTGCATCTGCTGATCCCAAACTTCTAATCCCTCCCACCTCCACTCCCTACTGGTAACCGCAAGTTCATTCTCTATATCTGTGAGTCTACTTGTGGGGAGAGAGCAAATGAGCCAAGATGGTGTGGTCAGGCTCTCTCACCCATTTTGTAAATAATGACTGTGTAATAGTTAAGATCACTCATGGCTGACACCTGAGCTTAAAAATTGAAAAATTTAGGAACTTTTCCCATGGTCCATGAATTAAGACTCTGTGCTCCCATTGTAGGGTGGGGCAGCATGGGGCAGGTTTGATACCTGGTCAGAGAAGGCAATGGCAACCCACTCCAGTACTCTTGCCTGGAAAATCCCATGGACGGACGAGCCTGGTAGGTAGGCTGCAGTCCATGGCGTCGCTAAGAGTTGGGCACAACTGAGCGACTTCACTTTCACATTTCACTTTCATGCGATGGAGAAGGAAATAGCAACCCACTCCAGTATTGTTGCCTGGAGAACCCCAGGGACAGAGGAGCCTAGTGGGCTGCCATCTATGGGATCACACAGAGTCAGACAAGACTGGGCGACTTCACTTTCACTTTCAGGGAACTAGATCCCACATGCTGCAACTAAGAGTTTGCATGTTGCAACTAAGACCTGGCACAGCCAAATAAACAAATTACAGTGTGAGTGTGAGGACACGTTCAGTCATGTCCGACTTTTTGTGACTCCATGGGCTGTAGCCTGCCATGCTTCTCTGTCCATGGGATTTCTCAGGCAAGAGTACTGGAGCGGGTTACAATTTCCTCCTCCTGGGGGGTCTTTGTGACCCAGGGATCAAATTGGCATCTCCTGTACTGGCAGACAGATTTTTCACAAGTGAGCCACCTGGGAAACCCAAATAAATAAATAAATATTTTTTAAAAAGGGAAAATTTGAAAGCTACTAAAATTTAGGATCTGTATAATTTATGTTAGTTTCACAGGATCCAGTCTCAGTCACTTAGTAGTTACATTAGCACACTTACTTGGGGCATATTATGTGTAAACTTTCTGTGCCTCAGTTTCCTCAGCTGAAAGAAGATGATCACAGCACATTCTCCAGGGAGTGGCTGTAAGAACTGAGAAAGTTAATATATATGTAAAACACTCAAATGGTACTTGTTATCATTACTCTCTATATGGCTGATTCTTTCTGCACATTTTGTATAAAACCACAGCTGGTCCTACACAGAAAGTAAACAGATTATCATTTTTCTTCTCATTGGTTTTTCTTCCTCTTCTCCCCTCCTTTTTCTTGTAATGGAAGGAAGTGTGTGCCTTGCTTGTTCTGTGGCAACTCTGGAGTCATGGCAACACTGAAATGAGAAGTAGGCCAAGCATCTGGGCAAGGCCAAGTGATAATATAAATGGACTTAGTGGTTAGAAATACAGACAGCACAGAATAAAATGAGATTTATCTTGGGAGAAAAATAGTTTATCTAAGAAGAAATGGTTCAATGCCTAGTCAAACCAGAAGAGGAAAAGTGTGTATCTCAGGGAGGTAGAGATAATGAACAGAGAAAGGAAAGGGTACTGGCAGAAATACAGCCAGAGTGTCCCTGTGCTATACAGCATGACCCTAGGAAAAGGAGATGGGATGCCCTCTGATAGATATCGCCTCATCCTATGGACTGCTCATTTTGTGCTTGATTTAAAATTTCCAACTCTAACAGAGGTCAATGGTCAAGTGGTTGATGTCATTGTGCACCAAAAATATTTTTGTCAGTTGCATTATTCATTATTTTGGCTGTTTGAATAACCAACTGTAGCTGGGCAATGTGCCCTCATGACAAGCACAGATACCAAATCTAGTGCCGAGAGAAGTCTCAGTCACACTGCATAGACACAGCCTTGGGCTCCAGAGCTATTGCCAGAAAACACAGTCCAGTCCAGAGCTGGTGCTGGAAACTGAGTGGCCATGCCACAGTTACATCTCTAAACGGGATGCCTGCCCTTCCTCTCCTGTGGGTTAAGTCACCTCAGGAGGCTTTGAGTCTGTAGACAAGAGCATTTGACTCCCTTAATTAAGAACTAAAGCTTTAGTGTAAAACTGATCAATAAAGACACAGTCTTGCTTGAAATCCCTCCCCATCTTAATTGGTTTAAAGCTGACATCGATGGAGAAAACAAAGAGAACCACATTATAATTAGCCCCTGGAATGGTGCTGTGAGAACCAAGAAGGCAGTAGACCCAAGAGAGGCCATGATACCTTTATCGCATCTCTCCAGGGCTGAAAACCCCAGACGAGGAAGACCTTCGGCCTGGGAGGCACCCAGAGCCAGAAGGGTAACTTCCCGCTGTCTGTCCTTGATGGGAAAAAATTCCCAAGCACTGGATTCACCGCCAAAACAGATCATTATGTTCCCTCAGTTTTCCCTTCAAACAATCTCAGGGACCTGTCCTTAGTTCTTCAACACCACTGATTGTCCTTTAGTTTAGATTACCTCTATCCCGGCTTCCGAACTGATCTCCCTGCCTCTTGGCCTCAAAGCCTTCCACCCTTCAACACCTCCTCAACTTCATCTGTCCTTTGAACAATGAAATGTGTGTAGCCTAGGTGATCTACTTAAAGCACACATGTGACTATGACAGTCTTTCATCAGTCAAATTAAAAACACCCAGGTAATTTATTCAGTGAAGCTTTAATGTCCACAGGTGGGTCCCAGGCACTGTACTAGGCACTGAGAATATGATGATTAAAAAAATAAAGAAGACTCACCCTCATAAGCTTGGAGTTTAATGGGGGGAAAAGATGCCAAACAATTACACAAGAAGACATAGTTAAATTCTATGAAGAAGAGGGGGATGTAGCAGAAGCTCAATCTAGCCTGGGAGATCAGGAGACTTTCCTGAAGAAGCAACTTATGAATGGAGATCTGAAAGATAAGTAGGAATCAACTAGGCCAATGCTTCTTGTAAACTTTTATTAGGTTAAGGAAATTAATTACTGTGTCACAACCAATGTCTTTTGAAATGAAATAATAGACTGAACAATAGTACAGTAGAAAAGAAAATAATACAAGGAAACAGAATGTAGATCAGAACACATTTCAGGTAGCAAAGATTAATATTTCATGATATGTTTATAATGAGTTGACTATAAAATGTATTTTTTTAGTGTGGGCTGTAAATTAGACAGTGGCAGAAGTAAGGGGAATGGGGGCACCTATCCTGGAAGGGGAATAGCCTGTGCAAGACTCAGAGGTGAGAGAAAGCACGAGGTATTTCGCCTCATTTTTAATCTGTTGAAGAACCCACACATCATTCATTCAGCAGATGCTTATTTAATTCTCTTTCAAAGAAGCACACCCAATCAGAGTCACAAGGAAGAGCCAGGCAGCTTTCCTTGTCTGATTGAGTTTACATGCCATCAGGAGAGAGAGGTATGTAAGTAAATATCAGACTAAGTTTGAAAAAAAAGCTGCAGAAATAAATCAAATATAATGAGAAGAGAATATAAGGAAATTGCTTTCATCTAGGAAAGACCTCAGAGAGCTTTATGAAAAGAGAAGGCTTTTTCCTGAGGTCTGGAAGGACAACTAAAGGTGAAAATTCAGGAGAAGAGGAAAAACAGAGGTTCAAACAACCAGGATAAAGAACAGCGGTAATAAAGGCATGGAAAAGTAGAAGGCATATTTTGGGAATGGTGAATCGGGGCTGAGAGTGGAGAGAGGGTCATTGAAGGACCTCATAAGGACCAAAGCGGATCAGTATCTGTCTCAACCTCCAACTGTGATACCTCAGACAACTCTAGACTTCTCTCCATTGTTTATTCCCTCTGTGAATTGGGGAATATAACTCTGGCCTCTGATACAATCAGCAGAGCTGGGAAAAACAAAATGCACTCAACCACATAAAGTGTTATAGCTCACTAGAGTAAAGGTGCCCAAAATCTACAAAAATCTTAGTAGCCCCAAAGAAAGTCAGTTGTTTTAGAGTAATAGGATTAATGGGAATTTGGGGGAGGGGGTTTATTTTTCAGTCCTTCCAATCTTATTGTTGAGCTGCCTCAATTTCCTTTTTAAGAATTAAAAACTAAAAGACCTGAGGGTTGTTATAGAGTAAAGCAAATATCAAAGCATGAATATTTCTGCAATAATATTATGAACACACCTTCAAAGTCATAGGATCTATCCTCAGGTGGTACTACCCATCAATAAAGGGTATTATCAAAATCTGTTGATTTTTCTCTATATTTTTGTATCCTAGATTCTTGATTCACTAAAATCTATTAGATTATAATCTCTGTTAGGTAAACAGAGCTTCTGTTTACCTGACACATCTTTATCACCTCGCACAACTAGACACCCATCACTGAATGAATGAATGAACTGCAGGGTCTCCTTCAGTGAATGACGCCATTCTCCTACCAGCAAGATGTCACAGAATCACTTTAATCAGACCACTCCAATAAAATAAGTGAAAGTGTCAGATGGACCCAAGCACTTTCACTAGGGGAGAAAATATGTTTTTTAAATATATATGTATTTCTGGGACTTTCGTGGGGTGCAGTGGTCAGGACTCTGCACTTTCACTGCAGGGGGTTACGGTTTCAATCTCTGGCTGGAGAGCTAAGACCATGCCTAAGTATCTCTAAAACACTGAATCTTATTTCCTGCAGACTGACTTCTTTCTGTCTCAGTCTCATTTTTCTTAAGGATCTCTACATAAATGCTGGGGCAGAAGGTATGGTGATCAGCAGCATCATCTGAGCCAAGACTCTATGTTACAAGTGACAAAAATCTATTCAGACTGGTTTATATAATGGCAAAGCACAGCATCAGGTTTGTCTTCAGGTATGACTAAACCCACATATTCAAACAAGGCCAGCAGAGTTTGTCTGTCTCCATCTCTTGGCTCTCCTTTCCTCTGTCTGCATTCTTGGCTGAACTCTCCTTTGTTCGTGACAAACAGACCAGAAACTCTAAGCTTAATAAAAAGAGAGAACTGTTCTTTCCCCGTGTGTGTGTGTTAAGACGCTTCAGTAGTGCCTGACTTTTTGTAACTCTATGGACTATGGCCCACCAGGCTCCTCTGTCTGTGGGATCTTCCAGGCAAGAATGCTGGAGTTGGTTGCTATTTCCTCCTACAGGGGATCTGCCCAACCCAGGGATAGCGCCTGTGTCTCTTGCATCTCCTGCTTTGGCAGGTGGGTTCTTTAACACTAGTGCCACCTAGGTCCCAGGGTTGCCTCTCATTGACCTAGCTTGGGTCACGTGACCATCCTTAAACCAATCATTAAGATTCTAATTGTGTGAGACCTGCCCTGGAGCATGGGAAATGAGATCAGCTTTACTTGAATCACAGGGAATATAAGCAGGCAAAGTGTAGGAGAAAGGGTAGGGTCCCAAAAGAAAATCAGGTGCCATTAACAAAAAGGGTAAATGATTGCTGAGAAGACTAGACTGGGAGCTGACATCATCTCCATCTGTCCAGATACAGGTTGAAGAAGGCCATCGGATGGGCTGGCAGAAAGAAAGTGATTAAGCCTTTGGCCACTATTGATGCTATGCATGTGCTTAATGATAACAGATGAGATTCAGTGCCAGTGAGCAGCTGCAGAAAAGAGCCAGCAGTGTTGGAAGTGGAAGCCAAGTGACATTCTATCTCACAGCCCATGAGTTCCCCCAGGTCTGTTTTACTACATGAAATGCCCAAACTGACTCAGGCAATTTTCAAGTTGCAAAACTTGCACTCATGTTCAGCAGATATATTTAAAACTGTTTTACAACCAAAAGGTAAACAGAAGGAAATTAAGGGAGAAAAATCAAGGATACAGCATCATGCATAAAACTCAACCATACAATTAACAGAGCCCATATTAATCACATGTCAGTTAGGCCTCAGTGGTTTGGTAGTTTTTTGTCGGCAGAAATAAGCCAATCTTGATAGGCAAAGTTGGTTGATGCCAGTATAACTGAA
The DNA here is from genome assembly GCA_006410735.1 of Raphicerus campestris. Lineage (NCBI taxonomy): Eukaryota > Metazoa > Chordata > Mammalia > Artiodactyla > Bovidae > Raphicerus > Raphicerus campestris. The sequence continues at coordinate 118,583 of SJYW01006310.1, read as the reverse complement.
AGACATTAAACATACGGCCCCTATCATTAATTAATCAAGTAATTATTCTCTTGGTGCCATATTTTGTAATTAGGATTTTAGCATTTCTCTCTCTTTAGCTCCAGCTGTTTATCATACCAACAGTCCTTTATCTAGAGGTTCCAGGGGAAGATGAGATGTGTTTTTAATAATAGTGAAAATGCTTGTATTTGTAGATCACTTTGTACTTTATAAAATTGCTCACTAGAGTCTTCCAGCAGCCTTTGCAGATAAGCAAGACAAATATTATTCTCCCAAATAACTGCCAGAGTGTCTGGCTTAGACTCAGACTTGCAAAATGCCAACAGAATCCCATTCTCTTGCACGTAGAGTAAGGCATCATCTGATTCTGATGGTGGAACCTTGGTTCTGGGGTAATGCACAGAACAGAATCACCCCTATTACTTACAGTCTCCAAGGACATGAGTCAGCACTACACAACTCCAAAGGAATTAAATATACCTGGGCTTGAATGGAACGATAATTCTCTTGAGGGGGAGAAAAGCAATCAATAGAAAACGTGAATTCACAAACTAATATTTCACAAGATAATTAAAATGTGCTTTAATGTTGCTTCCACTCATATTGTGGTTAGGAATCCTTCATGAAATGCATTATCCCATTAGTCCTCAATCTCTGTAGATCAGAAGTACTGCCATCTCTATGATGGTGAGAAATCTTATAAGAAACAGACAAGGTCCTGCATTGCTGACAGACCTCATAGCTTTTAGATTAATCTTTTTGAGAGCTGATAATAAAATAAATGTATTCAGGAAGTGGCTCTTTATTTTAATAAGAAAAATATTGGCTCCTTGAATTAATACTCATTAGATTTTTGCATAACTTTGAGGCACATTCTTGGAAGTACTATTCTGAAAAATGATAATTATAAAAAGGTAACTGAATTTACTCTCTAAAGCATTCATTTGTCCATTCATTTAGTCAATAAACTTTCAAGGACACCATGCCAAGTTCTACCGTGGTGCAGGGTATGTAAAGATGAAAAGTTATAGTCCCTTAATTCAGTGGCTAAAGATGCAAGTCACTCATTACAACAGTAACAACAAATAATGCCAGATATTTTTGAGCACTTACCATAGTCCAGGCACTGCGCCAAGTGCCTTCCTTGTAGTTTTTAATCTTTTCCACAGCCAATGAGGTAGGTATTATTAATAAAATCATTTTACAGATGAGTAAACTGAGCC
>SJYW01006310.1:59432-69673 GCA_006410735.1 Raphicerus campestris | reverse complement strand
AGAAGGGGCGGGCGTGGGCGGGGGCGGGCGGGCGTCGGGGCAGCCGGGACCCCGCAAGGCGGCGAGAGGAAGGGGCTGCCTTGGAGGATGCCCGGCGGCGGCTCCCCGCTCTTAGGCGCGAGCTGAGCCGGACCCAGAGCGGGCGGCGCGTCGCCATGCCGGTGTGACGGGCGCCCCCGGCTGCCCGCGCGGTCCCCGGCGCTGACCCACGCCGCGCCGCGCCGGCGCCGGGCGGCAGGATGGGCTGTATCCAAAGCATTACCTGCAAGGCACGGATCCGGCGCGAGAACATCGTCGTGTACGATGTGTGCGCCACCATCGACCAGTGCCCCACGCGCATCGAGGAGACCTCGCCCATCGTCCTGCGCTACAAGACCCCCTACTTCAAAGCTTCGGCCCGCGTGGTCATGCCCCCCATCCCCCGCCACGAGACCTGGGTGGTGGGCTGGATCCAGGCGTGCAACCAGATGGAGTTCTTCAACACCTACAGCGACCTGGGCATGTAAGCGACCGGCCGCGGGGAGTAGGAGCGGGTTTCGTGGCAGGGTCTCTCCTCACCCCGACCCTCCTCCCCAGCTCCTTCTTACTCCTCTCCCCATCCTTTTTATAAACCTTCCTCCCGCCTCCTTTTCCATCTCCCTCCTCCCTACGCTTTTGTTTCAGTGACAGGGCTGATGTGTGTAGGGAGGCTCCTCGCGAAGGCATTTTCTCGTGGTTTGCTTCTGATTCCCAATGAATGCTAGGAGCATGGTGCGGGGCGGGAAGAGCGCTCTGAGGAGGGTTCAAGAGACGGAGGTGGGGGGTGGGGGGGCTGGCTAATGCCCTGGGAGTTTCGGGGCGCCGTCTGTGGTTTGCAGGGCTTCTGGGGAAGAGTTTGGGGGGACCTGTAGAGAGTAGTGTAGTGCCGGGGGCGCGTGGGCTGTACCGCGCGTGCTTTGGAGAAACCCGAGCCGGTTTGGAGAGGAAGGTCCCAGGCGTCCAGCCTGGACTTGGTCTGCCCTTGTTCCTAAGACTGTTGACTTCGAGTTCTTGTCCCCCGAACCGGAAAGCCTGGAGGCGTTTCCATCCGGACCCGCACACCCGACAGCCACCTCTCTGGCTCAGCGCCCTCCGGAAGAGTACTGGAGGTGGTGGGAGTGGGAAGGCTCCGGGCGCGTCCCAGCGGAGCGAGGCTGCTGGCCTTGTGCGAGCAGCCTCTGATTGGCGTGGTGCGATTCGTGTCTTTGCTCAGTGGAAGTATGGGTCTCATGTCGGTCTAGGGTCTTTAAGTACTCCAAAACTTTATTCTCCGGCTCTGGGAGGGATTCCCCAGCGCCCACCGACGAATTCTGTCGGAGAGCTGGGAGCTCTCCAACTTCTTTCAGCAGCGCCACTCGGCGCGCGCAGGGCTCCACAGCTGCGGTGGAGACCCGGGATCGCGGCGACTCCTCTGCCGCCAGGGGCCGACAGCCTGCCCCGGAACCGCAGGCTGCTGACAGTCGCGTCCAGGACTTTTTTATTAACTAAATTTTCATAACTCCCTGCCAGACTTCTTTCAGAAGTACACTCTGGACAGTTGGCAACTACAATGGCTAAAAGATCTGGGGCCTGCATTTTGCCTGCTGTTACAATGTAAGTCTAGAACACCCTAATTAGCTTGCAGCCCGTAGGGAAACCCTCTTCTGAAAAGTTAGCCTCATTTCATTAGTAATCTAAAACTCCAGAGTTCCCAAGGTTCATCTTTTGAATATGGATATAAGGTGGGAGAGTTTCCATTTTCAAAGGTCAAACTATCTTTTTAACAGCAGTTTGCAGGCTTTTTATTGCACTTTGGGAGCATGTAAGTTAACACTAGTCATAGGTGCTAAAAGGAATTCTGACAGGTTGCTTTGTCTCTCCTGGCTCCCACTCCCACCCTTTTCCCTACTCCAGAGAGTCTGAACTTTCCTCTCTAATCATAAAAATACACTGCTGGAGAAAGCTCCTTCCTAAGGAAGATGTGTGACAGCCGGGTTTGCTCTGTCTCTGCACCCAGAGTGTTCTTGTTTTGGGGTGAATTCTGGTGGCTCAGACAGTAAAGAATCTGTCTGCTATTCAAGAGATCCCAGTTCAGTCCCTGGGTTGGGAAGATCCCCTGGAGAAGGAAATGGCTACCACTCCAGTATTCTTGCCTGAAGAATCACATGGACAGAGGAGCCTGGTGGGCTACAGTCTCAGAGTCAAACACGACTGAGCAGCTAACACACGTGCCATTTAAAAACATACACCCCCTCAAAAGAATTATTATATCTGAACATGTGTGTCTCTTAAGGGTTTTTTTTTTTTTTTTTTTTTTAAGAACTCATTATTTCCAGCTAAATCAGAGAAAGCCCCAGACAGGGCAAGGGCACCCTCATGTTTGTTCTCTTGGGCTGGCCCTGATGGCAGTGTGCAGCGTTGGTTGAGGGCAGTAATTGCAGCCTGGGGCCACTCTGGGAGACACCAGGAAAGACTGAGCCGAAAGTCTTACTTTTCCCAAGACTGCACAGCCGAGTCTCTGCTGCCTCACATCTCCTGTAAATTAGTAATCTAAAAGTAAATAAATCATTCTTTCATAAAAGAGAATATATTCTTCCTCAGGAGAAGTATAAACAGACATGGTAGTTGAACTTCTTGACTCTATGAGATGTGTCTACATGGGAACCCACTTTAGGGTGTGACTTGGTGTCTGCTCAGAGGGACACATTCTCCCTGACCCTTCCTTGCTGAGTTCTTGCCTTTGGGATTTGGATGAAGAAAAAAAAAAAAGTTCTGCCTTTAAACTACCACTTGCAGTATTTTAAGATTCTTGCTTTTCATGTTGTTGTTGGCGGGGGACAAATATATTCCCCAAGAAATCATAAAGCATATTATTTTAGATTTGTGTCCAGGGGCCTCCTGTCTTTGTGGCTACAATAATGGCTGTGTGTGTTTAAGGCCACTTTGGAGCCTGGATTTGATTGAACCAATTTCCACGAAATGTTTCGGCCCTGAAAACTTGGCCAATGTAAACTTTCTGGTAGAAACCCATATTGTATGAAAGTCACTGCAGCCTATTAGTTATTATGTCCATTTTAGCCAGTACCTTGAGTGGAGAAAACACCGCAGGCTGAATTTCACCTCTGTGTAATGCTGTTACATGAAGCATGGTATGATGAGAGACCATAGGTTATAAAACTGCCTTTTTCAACATTTAAAAGGGACTATGCCAGGGGAAACCTGCAACTTAAAATGCCAAGAAAACTTTATCTATATGTTTAAAGAAAACTCAAGCTTTCATGGTTTAAATTTCTCCACATTTCCAAGAAAGAGAAGGCTTCTACAGAAGCATTTGAAATAGCTGATGGTTGGGATGGCCAGAGCGTAATTTGAACTTGAACTCAAGTGACTTGAAACTCCCTCTACTGATTCTGTAGGAAGCAGGCTATTAATGCTTGTGGCCCCCATTTCTTTCTCATTTGGCCCTGATGAACATGCTCCTGCAGCCCTGCCAAGACTGCTGCAGGGCTTCATCCTTCAGGGAGGAAGAACCACTGGATTTTCTCAATCAACCCATCAATAAATGTTTATTTTACCAACTGCCTCTGATGTACCAGTGCCAGCAAAAAAAAAAAAAAAAAAAGAAACAAAGGAATAAGCAGGCAGCTTCAGTATTCCTCAGTGCAGGAGGTAAGTAGGGGCACAGGCAGAAAAGGCCGGTGCTCCCAAGTAGTATAGGAAAAATGCCAGAGAAAGGGACCAGGCCAGGTGTTTAGATTTGTAAAGACTCAAGCCTGATGCAGGGGATGGGTGAGATTCAGCCAGGCAAGGAGGAGGGACTAGTTCTATAGGGCAAAAACAGCAAATACAAGGAGGTGGGAGAATAGAAGGGGGCACACATGGGCAGTAGAGGAACTTTCAAGGTGAAGAACCGTGGGAGATAAAGTCAGAAAGGGTCTGTTGGGAAGGCCTAGAAGAGTAGATCTGGAAAAGGGAAGGTTGAGATCAGATCTTTTTAACCAAAAGAGTACGAGGAAGCACTTCATACCTTTTCAGTGCCTCTTGGGCATACAGGAGCTTTTCAGTAGAGACTTAAGACCTTTATGATGGAACAAGTCTTTTGTTTTGTTTGGTTTTCTAATTTATTGATATAGTTGACTTACAGTGTTGTGCCAATTTCTGCTGTACAGTGGAGTGATTAGCCTATATATATATATATATACATTTTGAAGGGTTCAGCCCATAAAGAACCCACCAGCAATGCGGGAGCCTGGGTTCAGTCCCTGGGTTGGGAAGATCCCCTGGAGCTGGGCGTGGCAACCCACCCCCGTATTCTTGTCTAGAGAATCCCATGGACAGTGGAGACTGGCAGGCTACAGTCCATGGGGTCACAAAGAGTCAGACATGACTTGGGTGACTAAGCACAAGCACATATGTGTGTACACACACACACACAGATACACACACATTCGTTTCTGTTACGGTCTATCACAGGATAGAGCGCAGTTCCTGTACGCACAGTAGGCCCTTGTTGTTTATCTGTTCTATGTGTAATAGTTTGTATCTGCTAATCTCAGGCTCTCAATCCATCCCTCCCCCCACCCCATGATGGAAGTTTTGAATGCTAGAGTACAATACCCAAGAATAAGGAGTGGGGTTCATGTGCCAAAGATGCAGGCAAAGGTGAGGGGGAGAGTCAGCAGTGGCTGAAGGCCCTTCTCGCGCCCTCCGCGCCTAGGTGTGGTGTCTTCTAGAGCTGTAAGGGTCAGCTGTGGTCAGCTTAGGGCTGACAGTGTAGGGCTTGGAGAGCCTTGGCCTGGGTGCAGCTTGAGGAGGTGGGAGCTCACGCCTCACCTTCAGGAGACAGCTCCTGCCTGTCTCTCTCGTCCTCCTGCAGAGCCAGCATTACTGAGGGTTTGACTATACCCACCCACCTCTTACCGTTTCAGTTTATTCCAAGCTGGTTTCTCTCAGTTTCAAATTTGCACTTGCTCAGTTCGTCTGGGCTTTCCATATTTCCAGGTCCAGCGGACACTTGCCTTTTCATCAACATTCCGCATGGTTGACAGCTTCCTGTGTCTTGAATCACTTCCATCATTTAGCTCTCCTGCTGTTTTTCTGGCTGTTCCTCTATCTGACCTCAAAATGCATTTCATTGGGACACTTCTCATTCTGTACTGGAGGGATAGTTATTTCATCCATCCCAAGGGCACCGGATGGCCTCTGGGATAGAGAGTCACCTGCAGTACAGGCGTATGTGTCTACACAGTTTCCACTTGGCTGGCTGGAAGAAATCTCAAGCCCAGTGTATCCAAACCTGCACTCTCGATCTCTGCTATAGCTCCCACCCAAAAGCTGCACCTCTGCCATTCTTTTCCCATCTTGGTAACACCTTCAGTCCCTGGGTTGCTTCAGCTGAAAATCTGTTTGTCACTGTAGATATTTCCCCTGACATTCATTCCATTATCAAATCCTGCTGATCCCATCCCCACAGATAACTAATCCAGCCACCACTTTCTATGCCCACCTCTTCCAGTGTGGGACATGTCATCATCCCCTATCACTTGCTCCGACAGAAGATTTCTGACCAAATTTGCCACCTCTGTTCTTGCCCTCCATCCAGCCTATCCCACATATGATAGTCAAGTGACATTTTAGAAATGTAAATGCTGTTGCTTTCTTGGTTAAATCCTTTAATGGCTTCCCATTACAATCCCAGGATAAAATTTGCAAATCTCTTCCCACTCTGAATTTCTTTTCTTAAGCCCCTTCAACCTTTTTTCATTTCTGCAGAGGAACTAGCTTCATCCTGATTCAGAACTTTTCTATGTGCTGCTCTCTGTCTGAAATGCTCTACACACCTACCCTTTTCTAGCAAATTCCTACTCCTCATTCATGTCTCAGCCGTTACCTCAGAGAGGCATCCCTGAGTTCATGGTTTATGTTAGAGTTCTCCTGTTCTCTTGAGTAACACACTACTCTTTTAGTTGTTCGTTAGTAAGCAAGTATGTATATGTTTATGTAACTTCTGATTTATCTACAAGACTTTAAGCCCCATTAAAGCAGGTATTACATACATTTTATTTCTCTGTGCTTGGCCCATAACAGGTATTAAACATTTGATCAAAATAAAGGAGCCCTTTTTCTAATCTCAAATAGTTGTGTCCCTTTCAAAAAATCATGTCTCTCTGGAAAATTAGCCTTTCGTGTAAAACCTAGTGCTAATCCCACAAATCTCTCCAACTCCTGACTCCCCAGCAGTCGCTTAACACACGAGCAGTTGAACTCCACCGTGCTTTTGTGTCATTTTGAGCTGTACTGTCCCACGAGATTCCCTGCTCCTCAACCCAGGGCGCGTGTCTGACACTTCCTCTGCTTCCCTGCAGTGTCTTGCACACCAGGAGTGCGGTTCAGTAAACATTGAGGCCTGACTGTCACGTCACCTGCTGGAGAGTGGCATTCAGCATCTACCCAAGGAGCTGGGACATGGGAACCGTGTCGTAGCACAGTTCCCCCTGCATCATTAACTCATGGCCTGAACTCTGGGACTCCTGGAGGTGGTGGTCCTGGCCAGCACTTAAGCACCTGGCCTAGTAGGGCGATTGCCCCCGAAGCAAACACTCTCCTTGTTCAGGGCAGCGTGTGCAGCATTGCTTTGAGTGGGCCCCTCACTGGTCATCAAGATGCCTCCTTCAGGCTCTTGGCTCTTGCGGACCAGCTCCGCTCATGCGTCCCAGGAGCCGGATGAGTGTGCAGGTGCATGTCCCACCAGGCTCAGTGCTCCTCAGCAGCTGGCGGCCCCGTCCTCAGTCTCCCTGTGGAAACCAGAACCAACACTCCTCCCCCATTCCTATGACACCCCCAGTCAGGGCCCCCATTATCTGGAAGTAGTGAAGGCTAGTCCTCACCAGAAATGATGAGGACCCTGTCCCAGAGCATCTGATGGGAAAAGTGAAGTCGCTCAGTCGTGTCCGAATCTTTGTGATCCCATAGACTGTAGTCTACCAGGCTCCTCTGTCCATGGGATTTTCCAGGCAATAGTACTGGAGTGGATTGCCATTTCCTTCTCCAGGGATCTTCCCAACCCAGGGCTCGAACCCAGGTCTCCCGCATTGTAGACAGACGCTTGAAAGCAGGATCCAATTCCCTTATTAAAGTCCTGAGTGCCCTTGAAAAGGAGGAGGCCTAACCCTTTGCCTCTAATCTTCTCCATCTCAGCAAAAGAGGAGCAGCAGCAGATTAGTTGGTCTTATCAGGAAGCATTAATCTCACTGGAGATAAAGCACAACTCTGGAGTTGGAGGGGGTTGGAGGAACAGGCAAGAAAACATGATTCAGAAAAAGAAGAGGAGCAGTACGTGGGAGTTAAAATGTGGCTTGTGTAGCATGGGCTACTGAAACACAGCTGCGCTTGGGTAGAGAAAGCAGGACAGGCGAGCTGGGAGGTGTGGGCCTGCAGGGTGTCAGAGACCTTCCACATGAGAGCCGCGGTGGATACTGTTTGCGGAGTGAGGTCTGCAGATGCTTCATGTTCCAGGTTCAAGAAGGCTGCAGGTTGAGTCAGGAAATGCAGAATCTAGTGTGAGATGCAAGATCCCCTTCCCTCTGATTTGTGGAGTGCTCTGATCTTGTCTCACCCTCCCTATTATGACCCTGGGAGCTAGATGCTCTGATGATATCTGTTGAGAAAACTAAGGCTCAGGGAGTCAGAGGACTTGCCTAAGATCATGCATCTAGTTGGTGGCTGCGCTGAATCTTAGTGAGAGGATGGGGCCAGGAGGGTGGAATGACCAGGTCCATCCATCCCTGAGCTCATTCCCTGGGAGCAGGGGTCACCTCCTCACCTCTCAGGGACCCAAGCTGGCCAGGATTGCAGGTTTTAGTTCTGTGCTGTCTCCTCCAGGATCACATGGAGGAGGCTCACATGTCAGCCTAGATGGGCAGCCCTGGACCCCAGCAGTCACACAGACTCCTCAGTAATTGTACTTGTGAGCCCGTTCATCCCTCAAACTCTCCATACAATTGCTGTTTGGACAGATGATTAGGAGGAAAAAGAGGACCCCCTTCTGGTAGTGGGAAGGACCCCTGGCTCTACCCGCACTCAGCGGACATTCCGCTGGCTCCTAGGAATTCTTATACTATTATTGCAAGGTTCACGCAGGCCACTGTGTTAGCTGTGTGGACCCCACTCCGTCAGCAGCTCTGACGCAACCCAGTTGGAACTGTTCACTGTGCCAGTTGAAGGTATACCAGCTATCTTTCCAGCACAGGGATTTGAGTCAGAAGACCTTGGATTCGATTCCGAGCCGTATGACCTTTGGCAGATTCCTTAACAATCTAGTGTCTAGTTTGCATTCATGTAAATAGACAGCAAAAAGTCTCATCCTGTCTACTTGGCTGGGGGTCAGGAATCAAGTGAGATGAAAACAGTGAAAGTGCTCTCCAAACTAGTGCATTGTGCACATGTGGTTTTTGTTTGGTTTTGTTTGTTTTATATAGAGCATCACTGTTATTGAGCTTCCCAGGTGGCTCAGCAGTAAAAAAATCCACCTGCCAGTGCAGGAGATGTGGGGTCAGTCCCTGGGCTGGAAAGATCCTCTAGAGAAGGATAGTGTAACCCACTCCAGTATTCTTGCCTGGAGAATTCCATGGATGGAGGAGCCTGGTGGGCTACAGTCCATGGATTCGCAAGGAGTCAGACATGACAGAGCGACTGAACAGCAACGTGGCTGTTACTAGAGGGCGACTCTGGATCAGCCTCAAGGAATAGGGAGGTTGTGGCTTCCCGGGCAGAGAAAAAAGCATTCACACTCGGGAAGGGTCCTTTGTGCATCAGCCACACTCCCCCAAGTCCCACTCAGAGTCAGAGGGGAGGAGAAAGGCTCACTTTATATATTCAGAGCCAGGGCTGTTTTTCATTCATACTCAGAGGAAGGGGGTAGCTGCTACCTTTTGTCCCACCCAGAGGTTGCCCTCCCAGATCTGCTCTGAGCTGTGGACTCTGGGCAGCAGCCAGGACCCTGCCGCTCCCAGTCCTTGGCACTCTGCCTGCATCTCAGCCAGGCCCTCACGGGGACTGCCTGCCCTGCCCGGACCCCCTGGTGTCAGGGTCAGTCAGGCCCCAGATGAGAAGTCAGGGACTTGGGGCTGGAATGATACTGTGCTGCCCCTTTTCAGGAAGGTCTGGGGCTTCCAGCCTGGGTGGACAATGAGACCCACACCTGAAATAATTTGTGTCCAGAACTATTTTTAATACATGCTTCCTGATACATCTTTAGTAGATCTTTATCTTATACTTTCATGAATTTGTCTCTGTAGAAGGAAGCCTCACATAATCCTGAAATCCTGAGACCTGTGTAGGACAGCCATTTTTCCTATTTTAGATAAGCAAGCTGATTAAATAACTCATGTGCTCAAGGTCACTGTGGTGGGCACTGGTAGAATCAGGGCTGCCTCATGCCCTCCTGTGCCAAGTGCATGGTCTGTGCCCACCCTGTACAGGAGGTGGGGATGAGAGAGGCCATCCCCAGGGTTGTGTACATGGAGCACCAGGGTCAGTTGATGCACAGGCATTCTGGAAGGCATCATGTATGGTCTCTGAAGATAAGAGTGGGCAGATAGGAACATCCAAATGTGTTCCAAAAGGCAAACAGAAATTTTCAGGCTGCCCAATTAAGCAAAATAAATAAGGCCGTGTGTCACCTGATGGCACCTCGGTGGGGTTACTGTGACAAGCCTGTCTCAAAAAGCCTCTGGCTGACTGACTCTCTTGAGACCTGACCTTTCCAAGCTGGCATGTGGGCTGTGTCAGGCCAGGGTGCTTAGAGGCTGTCAGAAGTCTGGCTAATGGGAAGCAGTAAATCGGCATCCTCGGTCAGCAAGCTCAGCAGCATCCTGAAGGGACAGGCAGGCCAGGGAGGTCACGGTTTATGGGCATAAGTGGTGACAGGGACAGCCTTTGGCAAGGCTGGAAACTACCCGAAATAGGCAAAGGAAATGTTCCTTTGCCCTGGGCATGGGTAAGGGGAGTGAGTCAGGATCTGGCATGTGTCAGGAGAGAAGGATGAAAGAGAATGAAAGGTGGCTTTCTCTGTCCTCCTCCTCCCAAGAGCCACCAGCTGAGCTTCCATTCCAAAATGGCAAATGACAGCCTTCACGCCAAAGCCTGGGCAACTCGCTTCAAGACTAGGTTTTAACTGACTCAAATATCTGAGACTCAAATTTCCCTAAATAAACTTCACCTTTTTTTTTTTTTTTTTTTTTTTG
>SJYW01006310.1:0-58404 GCA_006410735.1 Raphicerus campestris | reverse complement strand
TTTTTTTTTTTTTTTTTTTGAGGACAGATAAGAGATTTGTGCTAAAGAGCTAAACCCAAATTCCTGTTGAAGATGTCTTCTTGGCTCTTGGAGCCAGGGAGCTTGTCTTCCTGGGATACATGTACGCTTTAAGAAATGGGCAGGCATTAGGCTATTGTCTGTCTCCCCACGAGGCTGTAAACAATGTATTCAACTTAGTGATGATCACAGCCAACATTCGTTGAAGACTTCGCAGTGCTAGATGCTTCGTATGCACTGAGAGATGGGTACCATACTATCCCCACATTAGAGATGACAAAACCAAGGCCCAGAGACAGTGGGTAACTTCCCCAGCATTACCCAACTCACAAGCAACAGAGCTAGGATCAGAACCCAGAATTGCAGTGACTCCTTACGATATTTCACCACTGCATTAAGGCCAAATGGTCAAGTGAATGGATGAACCCATGGATGAGCAGAGAGCATTCAAGATAATGCCATGAGTGCTTGCTTTTATCCTTGCTGTGGAGACTTAGGGAACAAAGGGTTTAAATCACTTTGGAAGCAGCCAGTCTTGTCGCCTCCCAGCTGGTTTGCTCAGCTGGTCCAGGCATGTTAATGAGATCAGGGTCTTGGGGTCAGACCCAGGGGACCCTCCCAGCACCCAGGTTAGCACTCCCTCTCCTTCCAGCTGCCTCCCACAAGACTGCTTCCAGGTACCAGTCATAGCAGACTCTAGGTTACAGGGCAGAGGCACAGCCAGGAAAATGTGAGTGGCGGGTCAACAGAGTCACCCTTGACCTGGGGGTGTTAGGGCCGTGTGAGAAATCATGTAGCGCAGCTGCGCACGTTACAGACGTGGACAGTGAGCTCCAGAGAGGCTCACTGACACAGCGGGTAAGTGCTGGAGCCGGGAAGAGACCCAGGTCTCTCTGACTCCACCGCCAATGTTCCTCACCACCAGGCTATGCCAGGCCTGACGGGGAGCAGGTAGCTCACTCCATGAGTCAAGACTGGGGCACCCCGGTCTGTAATGCAGTCGTCAGGGGTCAGTGCCACCTATTTTCCTATCCCTCCATTTGTTGAGGGTCCAAGTCTGTGGGCCACCCAAGGGAGGCCAGAGCACAGCCCTTCCGCACAGAGAGGAACTCAGATGGGCCCCAGGGAACGGCTACCCAGGTGCCAGGAGCACAGAGACCAGCCTCTTCTCAGTGTCCATAGGCAGTGATTAGCAAACCAGAAAGGAGAGGGACTCCCCGGAGACGCCCGGCACAGATGGCAGGAAATGGGAGGGCTTGGCAGCCAGGGGAGGAGGCATGCATGGAAAAATTGACAATTGAGATTCGGCCTGGATGCTCAACAACCCAGAATCCATTTCCTCCGCCCCTCAATGCTCCCCATCCCCAGCCCAGGTGCTGAGGCCATCCCCGGGCCCCTGGTCCCCTGCCCACAGGCATCAGGGTAGCTCCAGGGCCCCTGGCAGCTCCAGAAGAAGTGAGATCCAAGTGATGTCAGAGATGACAGATTGTGAGGGGGCCAGGGCCCTCCCCTGACAGCAGGGCTCAGCTGGGTGGCCCCTGTGGAGCAGAGCAGATGGGGAGTCTGAAAGGGAGATCCTGGAAGCCTGGAGACTCTTTCTATTGTGGCTTTTAGTTGGGTTTTCTCCATTTTTTTTCCTTTTATTTTTTGTGAACTCTATACAGTTTCGCATCGGGTTCTGATCCAGTTGTGCTGTGTCTGCTTACTCTAGAGGAGGTGAGGGCGGGGAGGAGCAGGAGCAAGCAGCCTGGGCGGTAGCACAGTTTGCTTTGCCCTTGTTGGGATCTGAGGGATGGGTTAGAGGAAGACGGAGCTGACTTTGTACCTCCATGCAGCCTGTCACCTCTGCCTATCTGGCTGAATCCAAGGTCTTTGCACCACTCCAGGCTGCCTCTCCTGAGGAAGAGTCTAGAAATTCAGCATCATGTCAGGGAGTCTGCTTTCTCCAACGTGGTCCCATTCTAGCCTTGGCCTTCCCTTTCAAAACTTGTACTAGTGTGCTCCCATTCCAGCCTTAGCCCTTCCCTTCAAAACCTGTACTAGTGACCTACCTCTGGCATTCTCTAGAGGCCTCCGTGGAGGAGGAGGCCCCTTTAGGTGTCCTGTCTGGTCAGCCTATATTTGGGAAGGCTTTGCCTGCCTTCATCCCTGTCCAACACTTGTGCTGTCTCCGTGTCCATCTCAGTATCTCCCTGCTTGCCCTCTGACCCTGTCCCTGGTCTAACGCTCTTTCAAGCTGATGGGCTTTAGCCCAGTGCCTGCTCCCAGGCCCCCTGTCTGCTGACCTTCCTTGTCAGGCCTACTCTCTCCCTCTGAGCGGGGAACACAAGTGCAGAGGGGGCTGCTGCCAGAGAAGCTCACACACGCCTCTGTCCTCCTTGGACCCTCCAAGCCTGTCCTGAACTTCCACCTTCATCTCATGAGTGAGCATGATCTCTGTAAAGAAAATTGCTTGTGCCTTAAATGGGCAATTAAACTAGTGTTCTGGAGGTCTGATGAGGCCACTGCAACAGCTAGAACCAGAGCACCAGAGACAGCCTCAGAGCAGGTGGGGGCAGGGATGAGGGGATCTGTGTGCCCAGCATTCAGGCCTAGTCAGCACACAGTCTGCAGCAGAGAGAGGGGGCATGAAAGGAGGTTCAGAACCTGCTTTACAGCCCTTGGCTTCCCAGCAGCCATCAGAAAGGCCTAGGTATCCAGAGCAGACCCTCAGAGAGGACAAGTGGCAGGGAGAGATGCAGTCTAGGGGAACCATAGGCAGCCTCATTCCTGCCCAGCGTGCCGAGACACGCTCTGGACGCTTCTAGGTGTGAACATGGCGGGTACTGGCCCATCCTTGTTTGGACCCCCTCCCCCCCTTCACCACACAACCGATGCCAGAGAACAACCTCCCGCAGAGGCTTCCCTGCAGAAAAGCCCCCACAGGAAACTTTCTCCACATGGGTAGTCGAGCTGAGAGGCTTCTGAGATGGAAGGGAGCCAGGAACTCCAAAGTGGTCTCTGCAGCCAAAGCAAACATCCTCCTGCCCAAGCCACTGCTGGCTCCTCTCAGATGTCCCGGGAAGAGTTCATCTTTTCAGGACCTAAATCCCACTGGGAACCTAGACCATCTGGCTACTAGTGGGGTTGCTAAATCACTGTTGAAAAGACTTTCAGAAATGGACCTGATACATAATTAGACAGAGAGTTGGACTCAGAGCAAGGCTGACAGAGAGGGGTCTCAGTGCAGAGGCGGTGCCAAGGGCCCCTCTCTCCCGCAGAAACCCCCAGGCCTCCCCGCCGAATGGAAGGGGAGAATTTGTCCACGTGAGAAAGTAACAGTTGTCGACATGAGAAAGTTTTCATGGAAACTGTCAACCTTAGGATCTGTGCACTTTCTACCAAGTGGCCAGTGGGCTTTCACCGAATGGTTGAATAATGGTGTCGATCCCACACTAAAGCTGAGACATGGGTACAGTCCTCATGGAAGATTGTGTCCAAACAAACAATGATTTCCTCTCCACTCACAGAGGCCATAGTTTCTGCAGTTTGTATCAATGCTTTCAGACTTGGGATTGAGTCAGAGGCCAGGTACCCCTCAACAACCACTGTTGAGCCAAGAAGAGTGGGGATGCTTCTAGATCAGAACACAAGCATGTTTATATGGTTATTCTGAGAAATAAATCCCCTACTTGGATGCCAAGAGGTTTTTTTCAAGATTTACCCGCAGCATCTGGTGCCTCCTGAAACATCTGGTTGTCAGAATTGGTATCTAGAGTTACATGCCAGTGTCTGTGTCCATGAGAAGGAAAAGTACCTTGGAGTGTTGTCATGCCATCTTGAAAGAAAAAAGACATTGAAAAAGTATTCTCCTAGAAATATCTCCGGTTAAATGGAAGCAGAGTAGCCAGAGAGAAAGAGGTGGGTGGGATGGTCAGGCTGTCTTCATTGGGACAGGTCAAGGGCTAAGTATATATCTACAGTTCAAGAGTACAGACCAGTTTACAAGGTAGCAATGAAACTCCTGAACTGTTGCAAGTCTTCATGCAGTTGTTTCCAGTCTTAAGTGTTCATTTTCTTCAGATGCATCCCTATTTGTCAACAGTGGGATAATTACATGACCCAGGATAGAACTGAGATGGGTCTCCCTGGCGGAAATCACTTTTCATAGAAGCTCAAAATCCCAGTACCAGGCCACTCCATTTAACTTCTGAACATTCCCAACAGGCTTCTAGGTATGCTTTAAATGAATGTATTTTTACTATTTCTTATGTCCATAAGCTCAAGCTTGTTAGCTGTGTTATGGAAATGTTCTATATTCTTACCAAGTTTTCTCTGCTCAGTCTATCAATGATTGAGAAAGTCTGTTGAAATTTCTCTCTTGCTTGTGTATTCATGACTCTTCCTGCAGGACTGTCCACTGTCATTTTATACATTTTGAGCCTGAGCTTGTTTACCTGTTTGATTTTCAGCATCCTCTTCATTTCTGACTCCTGGGGATTTGTTTTGCAACCCCAACTGTGGATTCAGTAAGAAATTTGTAATGGAGGGTTTTTCAAGATATTTAGTCCACCACAATTATGATTTACATACTAGATTCTTCTGTTCCTCAACTATAGACAGAGCTTTTAGTGGCTACTTTTTCCAGTTTGAAGGGATGCCTTTCAAAGCAAGCTGCCTGTCTAGGCAAGGTGTTAAGGTGCTTTGATAAAAAGTGCTGAAGTTTCTTAGCACTGACATTGAGGGTGCAGAGGGCAGCCAAGGCACTCTGAGGATCTTGGGCCCACAGCTAAGGACAAGAGTGTCCAACAAGACCCCTGCTCTGTACTGGGCATGAATGACAAGTGCAAACCACTACCCCGGTGGACCCAGTGCCTCTGCAGTGTGGTAAGTGACTGCTGAATGATGACTGCATTTGCCAACCATTTGTACACAATTCAGGGCCCAAGATGGCCTTGGCAGGACAGAATGTTCTGCTGGAGAAGAAGCTGCTTTCCTAAGAAACCTCAAGGCCCCAGTCAAGCATAGGCATCCTCAGTGACTCTCTGTAGTGGCAGAGACATGAGTTGGCTCCAAGATTCCCCACTCTCCTTCCCTGGGCCTTCCCCCTGAGGCTCACTCTGCACTAGCATTTGGCTTCTGGCAAATGGTAAGCTTGTTTAACCTCCTTCTGTTCCAGATGGCTCTGAGAAGGACCAACAGGAGAAAGGAGGGTGGGAGGGCAGCTGGGAGGCAAAGCTGTCTACTATTTGGAAGGCATACCCAGGGACCCCTGAGAAGGCATACATGCCTGGCATGGCCCTGGCACTCAGCAGGCTGACTCTCTCCAGAGGTAGGGGCTGGGAGTGGAGATTCCCTGCATCGAGCTGTTTAGGACTGTGGAGATCTCAAGGTAGTTGGGGCCATATAAAGCTCGACTTTGATAATGAAAGACAAAGCTAGCATGTCAGCATTTACAAAAATGCTTTCAAGTATGTTACGTCTGTTGAACTTCATGCTCACTCTTAGAGATGATATTATTGTCCATATAACAAGGGGAAAACCAAGGCTATGCAAGTTGTAAGTGATTTGGCAGGTTAAGTGAGGAAGTGGTCACACTTGCTATCTGATTCCAAATTGATTGTTCCCTTTAGGTAGCTGATATTGGAATAAAAAACAGTGATAGACCTTTGGAAGGTGAAAAGATGTTGAAATTCCCTGCTCTGACTCTTTTAAATTTTTTGCAGGTTAAAAGAAGAGAGAGAGAAAAAAAACAAACAAACAAACATAAAAAGAGGTAAAAGGAATTGTCCAAGGTCATACAAAAAGTAAAGTGGCAGACCTCTTAGCAATCCTCAAAGGATTGCATTTATTTTAAAACTTTGTGTTTCTGATAGCATTTCAATTCAGTGAATTTCATTTTTTATGAAAGCTTATCATGTCTTTGGGAAATACACTCCATAATGTAATGAAAGTCTACAGGAATGGCTAGCCTAATAGACAACTATATTGGTAAGAAAGGTCCTGAACCACAGTTGTCAGCTGGGCCTCCCGAGTCCCAGCTGGTCGAATGAATTGTCTCCTCCCTCACGTCCATTTAGTACCCATCAGAAGTCTGAGCTGTGTAACCCACTTGGCTGTCAGTGTAGGTCCTTTCCTAACCCAGATATCTATTATTGATTCATCACCTTATAAGCACAAGATGAACAGGAGATGTTAGGTGTTTTACACAAATTGTTGTTGTTCAGTAGCTCAGTCATGTCTGACTCTTTGCGACCCCATGGACTGCAGCACGCCAGGCTGCCCTGTCCTTTACCATCTTGTGAAGCTTGCTCAGACTCCTGTCCTTTGAGTTGGTGATGCCATCCAAGCATCTCATCCCCTGTTGTCCCCTTCTCCTCCTTGGTTCAGTCTTTCCCAGCAGCAGGGTCTTTTCCAATTAGTCATTTCTTTGCATCGCTTGGCCAAAGTATTGGAGCTTCATCTTCAGCATCAGTCCTTCCTATGAATATTCACGATTTGATTTTCTTTATGATCTGATTTGATCTCCTTACAGTCCAAGGGGCTTTCAAGAGTTTTCTCCAACACCACAGTTCAAAACCATCAGTTCTTCAGTGCTCAGTCTTTTTATGGTCCAACTCACATCCGTACATGACTACTGGAAAAACCATAGTTTTGACTATATGAACCCTTGCCAGCAGGGTAATGTCTTTGCTTTTTAATATGCTGCCTAGGTTTGTCATAGCTTTTCTTCCAAGGAGCAAGCGTCTTTTAATTTCATGGCTGCAGTCGCCAACTGCGATGATTTTGGAGTGCAAGAAAATAAAGTCTATCACTGTTTCCATTGTATTCCCACCTATATACCATGACATGATGGGACCAGATGCCATGATCTTAGTTTTCTGAATGTTGAGTTTTAAGCCAGCTTATTCACTCTCCTCTTTCATCTTTATCAAGAGGCTCTTCAGTTCTTCTCCACTTTCTGCCATAAGGGTCCTGTCATCTGCATAGCTGAGGTTATTGGCATTTCTCCCGGCAATCTTGATTCCAGCTTGTGCTTCATCCAGTGCAGCATTTCATGTGATATACTCTGAACAGAAGTTAAATAAGCAGGGTGACAATATACGATCTTGACATCTCCTTTCCCAATTTTGAACCAGTCCATTGTTCCACGTTCAATTCTAACTATTGCTTCTTGATCTGTGAAACCTATATAGGTTTCTCAGGAGGCAGGTACACAAGTTACATCTCATTTAAAGTTCATTTATATTCATCTTATCTCTGTTTCACACATAAAGAAACTGAGGTTTTTGAAAGATCATGCAACTTGCCCAAACTCACAGTGCNACACAGAGAAATTAACTGGTTTGTCCAAGAGATCACAGCTTGGAACTGGGATTTGAACCCAAAGGAACTTGGCTCAAGAGTCTACACTTGTAACCACTGGGCTCTGTCACCTCTGGTGCTGTCAGCCAAACCACAGTCCTCTCTGGTCCGAGCCCCTTGACCTGAGAAGCCCTGTGCATGTTTGATCCTGGAGCCTGTCCCACTGTCTCACTGAGGGTGTAAGCACAGTTCCTTTTCAGGTAACCTTTCCACCAAACCATCATCCTAAGTCTGTGGGACTCAGTAGATTTAAGATTAACCCAGTTTGCCACCAGTTGCCCCTGCATCATTACATCAAAAAAGGTCTAGAAGGCTTTCATGTGCTAAGACTTAGGAGTCAGAGACACAGAAGATGCAGCTGCGCCCTTGGGAGACTTATACTTTGGTTGAGATAGAGAACATTGTATGCAAGCCTAAAGTAATGATATTGATTCCTCAAATCACAAACAAAATCACTTTCTTTGTTTTATAATCAGTCCTTGTGTAAAAATAGTCTCCCATTTGTCCCCACTAGATCCCGAGTCCTTTGAAAAGAGAGCCAGTGAGCTGTAGCTCCATGCCTAGTGCTCAGCAAATGCTTCTCTGTGAACCTAAGGCAACGGGCAGCTGCGCTGTGTCCTAGCTTCAGTTATGCAGTCTTCNTAGATCCCGAGTCCTTTGAAAAGAGAGCCAGTGAGCTGTAGCTCCATGCCTAGTGCTCAGCAAATGCTTCTCTGTGAACCTAAGGCAACGGCAGCTGCGCTGTGTCCTAGCTTCAGTTATGCAGTCTTCCCAGGCCTGAGTAATAAAGGTCATCGGAGAGATTCCAGATTGGAAGTGGATTTCTGGGCACAAGAGTCCCAAGTGGCAACAGACTCAAGTTGTTCAGGACACTGGAGCCTCAATAAGTACAGTCTGACCCCTCCACTCGTTACCAGTTGTTTTCCATTGCACAATAGACTCTACCAGGCAGCTGCCTCCATCCATGCAGACATGCCCTAGGGCAGAGCAGGGCTGCTTGCCACTGTGTCCATCACCCCCGTAGCCAGTCTGACCACAGGGAAACTATTCTCAAAACAAGGAAACCCAGGACCTCTCACAGTTGGCACATCTTGCCAGGATTGCAAAAAAAAACACCACATTTTTGAGAGAGCAGCTCACTACCTATCAGCCTGCCTCCTCCCCTTCTCTACCTCACCCAGCCCAGAACAGTTTCCCTCCAACAGAGTCAGGGGCACTTGCAGTCTGTCCCTGGCTTGTACAGCTTTGTATCCTTCAATGTGGATTAAAAGACAACGCACGCTGTCAGGGACTGCCTCTAGAAGCCCCTTGGGCAGGCAGAGAGTTGCCACTCTTCTACAGGTCACTCTTTACCAGGTCCCACGTGGATATCCAAGTCCTGTCACCTTCTAGTAGGAACACACTTTTCTGTAAAATGGGAATAAACATACCTACTTTGCAGAGTGTTTGTGGAGATTCTACAGCTGTTTGTTTAACAAATATTTAAGTACCTATTAGGGACACAGCTTCCAGTACATAGTAAACACTCAAATGTAATAGCTTAAAGAAATTCTGTCTTAGACAAAGTGGTTTCAAAACAACATGGAAAAACACACAGGTAGCAATATTCCAACTCTTCCCTTCAATTGTTTGTTGCTCTTAGAATATGCAGGGAAATAGGGTCTCAGTAACTAGAGTCAAACACACAGAGATTTCTGTCTCCAAACCTCTGCTTATGGTGGGGCGCTTGCCCCTTTAGTCATCTGTCTGACTATAATGTAACTGTGTGTTGACTTATCTCTTTGTTGCACTAGAGACCACGAGGGCAGAGACTGTCTCTGCACGTTACATATTGTTGTCCCAGTGGGCACATTGTACAGATTTGTTGGCCAATGGTGGGTGAGCCACTTATGAGCATTTTGCCTGCTCACTGACCCAGCTTTCAATATCAAGGGAGCATCACAAACACATAAAGGTGTCCACTTTTTGGAGACTTCAGTTCAGTTCAGTCGCTCAATCGTGTCCGACTCTTTGCGACCCCGTCATGCCAGGCCTCCCTGTCCATCACCAACTCCCGGAGTTCACTCAGACTCACATCCATCGAGTCCGTGACACCATCCAGCCATCTCATCCTCTGTCGTCCCCTTCTCCTCCTGCCCCCAATTCCTCCCAGCATCAGAGTCTTTTCCAATGAGTCAACTCTTTGCATGAGGTGGCCAAAGTACTGGAGTTTCAGCTTTAGCATCATTCCTTCCAAAGAACACCCAGGGCTGATCTCCTTCAGAATGGACTGGTTGGATCTCCTTGCAGTCCAAGGGACTCTCAAGAGTCTTCTCCAACACCACAGTTCAAAAACATCAATTCTTCGACACTCAGCTTTCTTCACAGTCCAACTCTCACATCCATACATGACATGACCACTGGAAAAACCATATCCTTGACTAGATGGACCTTTGTTGGCAAAGTAATGTCTCTGCTTTTGAATATACTGTCTAGGTTGGTCATAACTTTTCTTCCAAGGAGTAAGCGTCTTTTAATTTCATGGCTGCAGTCACCATCTGCAGTGATTTTGGAGCCCCCAAAAATAAACTCTGACACTGTTTCCACTGTTTCCCCATCTATTTGCCATGAAGTGATGGGACCAAATGCCATGATCTTCGTTTTCTGAATGTTGAGCTTTAAGCCAACTTTTTCACTCTCCACTTTCACTTTCATCAAGAGGCTTTTTAGTTTGGACACTTAGTGCCCCTCTAATTCAGCTACTTTCACTTGCAGAGGCAGCCTGGGCTTTAGTGTCTGAAGGTCAGATTGTAGTCACACCTCTGCTATTGGTTGGTCATAGACTCTGAGCAAGTTGCCTGATTTTTCTAAGCCATCATTTTCTCTTCATCTAGAAAACAGACATTAATAGTAAGATCTCAGCCTCATGAGGATGTTCTGAGAGTGAATAGGATGATGGGAATAGGAAGATTTTTAAATTTCAGAGCACTGCCCCTCCTCTCTTGCTATAAACCAGTGGTCAAGACTGATACAAACCATGGCAAAAAAAAATAAAATAAATCTTCTTTGTAGTTTTCTTATCAAGCATTTTCTTAGAACCATCCACTGTTTCCTTATATTCAGCAACTTTGCCCACTGTTTGCAATAAGGGAAATTGAGGCACATCATATGACTTAACATTGGCAATCTAGAAAAGGATGGAAGCCTTCTGCAGGTCAGTTTCCTCATCCCACCCTAGAGCAGAGATGAGGGTGCCTCTTTCTCTCCTCTGGATCAGATTCATTAGTTGCGCTAATGATCGTTTTCTGAAGGACTAGTGCTCTGTAATGCTGCTGTCTGACTTCCCAGATTTATAATCAGTCTCTAGCCCCTAACAATGTCTGGATTCTAATTTGCATATTCACTTTCACTGTCCAATCCAGATCCCCTGGGCCACAGTCTGGCTGGGGCTGGTTCTGTCACCTAATTGTGGTTTCTGCTCTTCCCTCCTCTCTTCAGGATGGGGGCAACTCTTAGGAGTTGTATGTTGGTGGTGGATTGTGAGGTGGACGAAGGAGTGAATAAGGAATCTGCACATTTGAAGGCTTGGTGGGGAGGGGGATGTGATGGGTAGACAGCAGTTCTGCTCCTGGAATAGAAAGGCTATCTTCTAGCTAAGAAGAGTCCAGCCCTGCTGGATGGTGTCAGAAACACATGTGTTCTGCAGCTCTCTTTCCTGGTCATTTAAAGCAGTCCTCCAAAAAGGTTTGGAGAAATCTCCCTCCACCCTGCCCCACACCCTGTATGGCCTTCATTACATCCTGCCCTTTAAAGCATCTGCCTGCAATGTGGGAGACCTGGGTTCAATCCCTGGTTTGGGAAGATCCCCTGGAGAAGGAAATGGCAACCCACTCCAGTATTCTTGCCTGGCAAATCCTGGTGGGCTACAGTCCATGGGGTCACAAAGAGTCGGACACGACTGAGTGACTTAACTTTCACTTTTCACTTTGGAGATGGTGGTAGGAAGGCTGCCACCCTGGCTCCACATCATAGTAGAGTTCAGCCTCTAACCTTCATCCCCAAAGTAGGACAGCCCAACTTAGACTTGCATGATAAAGCAACAGCAACAGGCTGTTTAGCTCTTTGGCAGAAAGAATGCATTTCTGGTGCAACACACGCCTGGCTGATAGTATCCACAGGAAGGTAGCCCATGAGATTTACTATTATGGTTAAGACCATCTCTGCACTGCCTCTGCCAGCTACACACCTTGTATATATCAGGGTTCAACCTGAAACCAATTGCAAACCCAGACCAGGCATGTGTTGGTGGTGCTTACTGGGGCTCAAATGCTCCTTCCTCCTCCAAGAGGCCCACCCCACCTCCTTGACACTGACTCAGTGGCCCCTCTCTCTCTGTTCCCTATTAACTCTGCCCCTGTGTCACTGTGCCATTTTGTCTGCTTGGGTTTCTCCACTAGACTGTAAGTGTCAAGCGTATAGAAGTGTGTCAAGTGTTTTTTCCTCAGCTTTGTAGCCTCAAAGCCCAGCACAGTTCATAGCACACACTGACTTATCAACAATGCTCTTTGAAGAAATAAAAAATCTGACTAAATAAAGAGCCATAGTCATTAGTTTCCTTTTAGAGACACCTGTTTATGCTACTCACAGGGATAGCATCAAAAAGTTGGGAAATACATTGGGATTTATTTTACCTCTAAAGTTTCTGCATCATAGAGCTTATCAGTTGTTTCTGATGTCGGCCTGCGTGCCTGCATGCCAAATCACTTCAGTTGTGTCCGATTCTTTGTATCCCTATGGACTGTAACCTGCCAAGCTCCTCTGTCTATGGAATTCTCCAGGCAACTATACTGGAGTGGTTGCCATGCCCTCCTCCAGGGGATCTTCCTGACCCAGGGAGTGACCCTGGGTCTCCTGCATCTCCTGCACTGGCAGGTGGGTTCTCTACCACTAGTGCCACCTGGGAAGCCCTTAGGTTGGCCTACCTGCTACTTAGCAAGGATTTGAGCCCAGGCCTCTCCTCCTAGCACAGTTGCTGTGCCTTTATGTGTCTCCAAGTTTGTGTCTAAAGTGAGAACATGGATTAGCTCGGAAAACATGTTATCCCTCTTGCTGTCTTGTGATTCTGGAGCACGTTCAGAGAACACTCCAAGATGGTAAAAGGTCTGGATATACTTCAGATAATATTTAAGGGATTGTCAGTATTTAGGGATGGAGGAAGAAGACTCAGGGATATACCAGTTTTTGATTATATGAGGTGCTATAATATATAAGATAAAAAGGATCAGATTTGCTCAAAAGGCCCTAAGGGCTAGAAAGAAGACCAATTGTTGTTCAGCAAATAATTATTAAGCATCTTCCATATGCAGGCACCATTCTAAGCAATGTTGTTGTTTATTCCCTAAGTCATGTCCTACTCTTTTGAGACCCCATGGACTATAGCCCACCAAGCTCCTCTATCTGTGGGATTCCCCAGGCAAGCATACTAGAGTAGGTTGCCATTTCCTTCCCCAGGCAGTCTTCCTGATACAGGGACTGAACATGCATCTCCCACGTTGCAGGAGGATTCTTTACTGCTGAGCCACCAAGGAAGCCCTATTCTAGGCAATAGGGATGCAGTAATGAATAAAAGAGACAAAAATCCTTACCTTACAGAGTTTACTATCTCATGAGCAGTGACAATGCAAAAATAAAATGAATGTATTGGGTAGAGTTTCTTGGACTCCCAAAATGGGCTGCCTGGGAGCTAGTGTTTGCTGTGTTCAGGGATACTTTTATAAATGAGTCACAAAGGACTCATATATCCGTATTTATAGAGCTGGAACTGAGTGTCAGTTCAGTCGCTCAGTCGTGTCCAACTGTCCGCAACCTCACGGACTGCAGCACAGGGGAACTAGGTGCTGGGACCAGAATATCCAACATGAAAACGCACTGGACTAGTCGTCAAGAGTCCTGGCTTCAGATTTCACCTCTGCTACAGTCCAGCTGTGTGACTTCAAATACATTAATTTTAATATTTATGATTTGTTTCCAGTGGCTGGTTAGACTAGAGCTTCTTAATGCCTTTCAGCTCTGCAATGTTATGAATCTAAGGCTAGTTAAGATGAGTGATCTCTCTGTATTCTAACACCTCTAGGCTTAATCATGGCCTCTACTCTGGTGACTTTCATTCTGGGAGAAAAGGTAGATGCCATGGCTGTTTTTATGAAAAGAATGCAAACCCAATACTTCACAAACGTGCATGGCAAGGAGTGGGTGCTTTTTCTTGATATCACTGTGATACTGAGGCTGGAGAAGGAGTACTTCAGAGGCCATGCATGTCGGTTGAAGAACCAATAAGAGTGAGTCAGAAGGAGGAGGAATTAGCAAGCCGGAGAGATGGAGCCTTTGATGAGCAAAGCGGGGTGGGAGCAGAAGTAAGAGACAGAAAACCCCTCAATGCAAAACCAGAAATCCCAGCTCACTCCCCTGTAAGCCCTAATACTGACAAGCAGGGAGGCTGCCTGCAGCCTGGAATTCCAGTCGCACAACTCATGTTCATTGACTAGGTCTGGGACATGTACTCTGGAAAGTAGGCTAGAAGGATGAGTGGGATCTAAGAGGACAAAGCTTCCACCTCCAGCCCCATGCTCTCCTCTGCAACATATACAGACCGACTGCCTCCCAGGGGACTGAGGACTGCCTCCCATTAGCCTTGCTTCTCTCCCACCCTGACTGTTCCTGAGCTGAGCCGTTTGGCTATAGAGAGAAAGCCTGCAGGTGTGGAACAGATGCAGCTGAAGAGAATCTAGGGCTCCAGACTCTTCCAATAATACTGCTTTGCATTTTTAGGGCTGCTTTTGCCTTTCAATGTTTTCATGTCTATTGATAGCATCGTGGTGCAGTAGCAAGAATGTGGGCCTGGAAGCTTTAAGTTCTGGGATTCTGGCATTTCATTTGGTTTTGAGTAATTCTGAGACTGATAAAACAGGGTTTTATCTCCTCTAATCTGCAAGTGAGGAAACAAGAGTCACAGAGGACTCATTTATCTGTATTTACAGAGCTAGAACTAAGTATTGGGGCCAGGATATTATTATGAAATAGTGAAAATATACTGGACTAGTAGTCAAGAGTCCTGGCTTCAGATTTCATCTCCCTTCCGTCCACCAGTGTGGCTTTGAATATATTAATTTTCTAATAGACTTTATTATCTATAATACAAATAGGTAGATTAGAAAAAGAAAATATGACAACAGATAACATCTTTGGTTCTATTCACCCTTTCCAGACCTGTGGCAGACATGGCTAATCAATCACAGCACACTTCTCCCCTCCACAGCCCCAGAGTTCTCAGTGCCATGCTCCAGGGGGTCGGCGGCCACCACTGGGAATCAGAGTTCACACATAGAAGGAAACTGCTTGTCATCCCCCAGCTAATTCGCTAAGTTCTTTTCTATCCTAACATTCTGGAGCGTAGAAACCTGGCCTCCTCCCTTCCAACTCATGCTGTTTCTACTAAGTCAGCCTGGGACATTCCTTTTCTACAGACATTTGGAAGAAGTAATGGAATGAGATGATCTGTGTTCAGGCACTTTCTCTCTCCTTTAGAGACGTAGTGTTCTTGAGTTTAATCTGAGGGTCAGTAGCACCATAGTAGTTATGAGAAGTGAGGGGATGAGGTGAGCTAGCACTTTACTAAATTATAGAATGCAGTACATATACAGACACTTAGACACTCAGTGACCACCTGCTGTATGCCAGGCACTGAACTGACATGTGGGGTAGAGCCTTATTTGTACTGGGCCAGGCCAGGACCTTGAACACCCCACCAGGCATCTAGACCTTCTTCCTGCCCAGGGGCAGAGAGCCTAGACTCTCTGGAGCAGATACATTCCCAGATGGGCAGGGTGGCCTGGGACCTTAAGCAGGAGGTAGATTTGTCCACCCCATACTTTCCATGTGCTCATTGCTTTTTTTCTTTTGGTGCATCTCTCTGTTACCCCCTTTACTCACTTATCTGCTCTTTGGCCCTCTTATTTTTGGTTATTACTTAATAAAGTTCTGCTGCCATAAAGGAAGTGAGAAGGAAGGAGTCATAGTTTGGAGTAACATGGCAGTGAGAGCTGGCAGCACCGGCGGCAGCAATCAGGGCAGAAGGATGAGGCGTCTGGATATGGCTGTCATGCTACCCACGTCACTGATCCGCTCTGGGGTCCAGCACACAGCTACAAGTCTTCTTCCCCAACCTTACACCCTGTCCCTGAAGGCTCAGGCTTTCCATTACCTAGGATCTGGGAAGATTAACGTGTCATCTTTAAAGCACTTGGCACTTCTTGGAATAAGCCATGCTGTGAATTCAGACATTGGTATAGATTGAACTCATTAAATCTCTGACACCCTCCATGCATTAGAATTCTTAGAGCCTTGTTCTGTTACATCTGTATCCTTGGCTAGTTCCCAGCTGGTCTCATAGACAAGCAAATGACTGGCAGAGTTTGGTTAAGGCACTGTGCTTAGCCCATCTTGAAATACTGGTGATTGACAAGTCCCCCTCAGAGGGGCTATCTGAAAAGATTTAGTGTTGAGGCTTGCTATGTTTATACATTCTTTCTGCTCCATCTTAAAATGCAGGAACCCCTGGGGATTTCCTGGGTCTTGGGAGACTAGATCTCTTCTTAATACATCGAAAACTGGCTTTTGGAAAGTGGGTTTGGTCTGTACTGATTCTAAAATACCTCAGATTATTAACCTTTGCACTATCTCTGTGGAATGCATACAGACTGTAAATCTATTTGGAGGAGAGAGGAGCACATTTGGGCACCAGCCTCCGCTCTCCTCTGGACAGACGCCATGGTGCTGAACTAGAAGGTCTCTGTGCCTCTGTCGGTTGGGGCTGCTAACCTAGAACCCTACACCTTAGTGGAAACTGCTCCATCTGGAATTCTCTCTGGCCCAATTGTCTCTCCATCCCTTTCCTGCCCTGACCACAAAAGGAGACTCGGAGGGTGCCATCTAGCTGTTCTTTCTTTGAGTCTTTAAGAAAAATGTCTTCACCCAACACGTCTCATGCTATGGGCTGAATAGAAAACAACAGATGCTTATTTTTTATTGTTAGTGAAACAGGGTGGGGTGGGGGAGAAATGCATAATTTCATTAAGTCATGATCTGGAAGGGTTCAGGTGATGAAATCTAAATCTTCATCAAAATGGTGTTTCCTGCTATCCTGTCTCCCAGCTTTAGCTATAGGAGTCAGTTAACCATTCCCAACATACCTTTGTTCAGAAAGGAGTTATTTTCGGTTTTGGACTTTGAAAACAAAAGAATGCACTTTCA
The DNA here is from genome assembly GCA_006410735.1 of Raphicerus campestris. Taxonomy (NCBI): domain Eukaryota; kingdom Metazoa; phylum Chordata; class Mammalia; order Artiodactyla; family Bovidae; genus Raphicerus; species Raphicerus campestris. The sequence goes on along the minus strand of SJYW01006310.1, from coordinate 41,754 downwards.
TGATGTCATTGCTATAAGACTGTAGTTATAGATTATATATCCCTGCCCCTCAGACTCTCTATTTTCATTTTTGTTATGGGGAAGACACCAACCGTGCCCACACAGCCATGTAAAGAAAATTCCTACTGAAGTAGATTCTATCCAGAAGACATCTGGAGAAGATAAAGTCCTGTAGGTGGACTGAACTCTTTCAGGAAACTTGTAGGAACCTTAAAATTGGCCTAATTAACGTTTTTGCATAGTAAATATACCTGTTTTCATTGTAGACTTAATTAGCTGCTTTAAAAATAATTCTTCAGGTGGAAGATGTTAATGGCTTCTCGTCCTGACCTGCTGAGCACAGCTAGAGAGCTTGATAGTTTTAGGCCAATAAAAGGAAGTAGTATTTACACTGTAGGTAGTAAATGTGTGAAAATCGTTGCTCCTAGAAACAGTATGGGCTGAAATTATAAATAGATTCCAGGAATGAACTTTTAGAGTCATAGATGACAAATATAAATTGGGTTAAGGAACACAATAAGTTAGGGAACATTTTCCAAATGCTTAAGNCACTGATCCGCTCTGGGGTCCAGCACACAGCTACAAGTCTTCTTCCCCAACCTTACACCCTGTCCCTGAAGGCTCAGGCTTTCCATTACCTAGGATCTGGGAAGATTAACGTGTCATCTTTAAAGCACTTGGCACTTCTTGGAATAAGCCATGCTGTGAATTCAGACATTGGTATAGATTGAACTCATTAAATCTCTGACACCCTCCATGCATTAGAATTCTTAGAGCCTTGTTCTGTTACATCTGTATCCTTGGCTAGTTCCCAGCTGGTCTCATAGACAAGCAAATGACTGGCAGAGTTTGGTTAAGGCACTGTGCTTAGCCCATCTTGAAATACTGGTGATTGACAAGTCCCCCTCAGAGGGGCTATCTGAAAAGATTTAGTGTTGAGGCTTGCTATGTTTATACATTCTTTCTGCTCCATCTTAAAATGCAGGAACCCCTGGGGATTTCCTGGGTCTTGGGAGACTAGATCTCTTCTTAATACATCGAAAACTGGCTTTTGGAAAGTGGGTTTGGTCTGTACTGATTCTAAAATACCTCAGATTATTAACCTTTGCACTATCTCTGTGGAATGCATACAGACTGTAAATCTATTTGGAGGAGAGAGGAGCACATTTGGGCACCAGCCTCCGCTCTCCTCTGGACAGACGCCATGGTGCTGAACTAGAAGGTCTCTGTGCCTCTGTCGGTTGGGGCTGCTAACCCAGAACCCTACACCTTAGTGGAAACTGCTCCATCTGGAATTCTCTCTGGCCCAATTGTCTCTCCATCCCTTTCCTGCCCTGACCACAAAAGGAGACTCGGAGGGTGCCATCTAGCTGTTCTTTCTTTGAGTCTTTAAGAAAAATGTCTTCACCCAACACGTCTCATGCTATGGGCTGAATAGAAAACAACAGATGCTTATTTTTTATTGTTAGTGAAACAGGGTGGGGTGGGGGAGAAATGCATAATTTCATTAAGTCATGATCTGGAAGGGTTCAGGTGATGAAATCTAAATCTTCATCAAAATGGTGTTTCCTGCTATCCTGTCTCCCAGCTTTAGCTATAGGAGTCAGTTAACCATTCCCAACATACCTTTGTTCAGAAAGGAGTTATTTTCGGTTTTGGACTTTGAAAACAAAAGAATGCACTTTCATGATGTCATTGCTATAAGACTGTAGTTATAGATTATATATCCCTGCCCCTCAGACTCTCTATTTTCATTTTTGTTATGGGGAAGACACCAACCGTGCCCACACAGCCATGTAAAGAAAATTCCTACTGAAGTAGATTCTATCCAGAAGACATCTGGAGAAGATAAAGTCCTGTAGGTGGACTGAACTCTTTCAGGAAACTTGTAGGAACCTTAAAATTGGCCTAATTAACGTTTTTGCATAGTAAATATACCTGTTTTCATTGTAGACTTAATTAGCTGCTTTAAAAATAATTCTTCAGGTGGAAGATGTTAATGGCTTCTCGTCCTGACCTGCTGAGCACAGCTAGAGAGCTTGATAGTTTTAGGCCAATAAAAGGAAGTAGTATTTACACTGTAGGTAGTAAATGTGTGAAAATCGTTGCTCCTAGAAACAGTATGGGCTGAAATTATAAATAGATTCCAGGAATGAACTTTTAGAGTCATAGATGACAAATATAAATTGGGTTAAGGAACGCAATAAGTTAGGGAACATTTTCCAAATGCTTAAGTTAACATTAGAGATGAGTCTCCCATATTTTCCCATGACCCTTGGTGACACCACCATCAGGGGCTCTGGATAAGGTGGAGTGAATGTTGGTCTGACTCACTGAGGTGTTTTAAATTCTCATACTCCATTCTTTTTAAGCCATTTTAACCAATCGAACCTCTTGTTTTTTCTTTTTCATTCATTTCTTTCTTTCTGCTGTTGATTATGATGTTCTGATCGTTTCAACCAGCCACTTTTTTCAGAATTCTCTGAAATGGTCTGAAAAACCTACAGGGGATTAGTGGAGAAAACATAAAATTTCTAAGCAGGAATAAAGAAAAAAAGCTTGCAGGTCCTACAGTCCAACTGTAAGACAGGGCCGCTGAGCTCCGGCCCCGCCTCTGCCACTAACTAGGTGCTCGACCCTCCAGGGTCACTGCATTTGTCCTGCCTGGTTTTCTTCTCAAAGAGAAGGAGTTCAATCAAATGCCCTCTGAGGTCCTATTTGTGGTGAAATTCTCTGAATCTATAAATAAGTATGTTATGCACATTCATTCAAGTAATTCATAGAGTAAAAGAATAGTGGGGTAGAAGGGTTGTTTTGTCTTGTTTTACAATAGGGATAAAGTAGAGAATTTCCCCCTCTGATAGGAAACGGACATTGTAAGGGCGGTGCAAGGAAGCCGGTGTCAGCACCAGGAAGCTCATAACTTCCTTTTCTTTGAATTTGGTAGATGATGTGAGATAGAGAGAGGAGGGGAACTCACAGTGCGTGTAAGAGTGAGGCAAAATCTGAATTCAGATGTAGCCCAGTCACCAGCAGATTCCAGTCTTTCTATGGTAAAGTGGAAATAATAATGGAACTTGTGGCATTGTGATGAAGCTGAAATGAGATTAGTGGCATAAAGTGTTTCTGGTATAGAGTCAGTACTCAGTAAATCATAATGTTTAGAGAAAGGAGAGAGGTGTTCCAAAACAGAACAGTTATAATGGCAAGCTCCTCATTTGTAGCCTTCAACGAAGGAGAAGCTGATGCAGCTGAAGGAAGCAGCCTGGGAAAAGTTGCAGCCTGCAGTCCACAGCTGTGCAAAGTCTTTTGCAATTAGGCATGAAATTAGCAGCAGAAAACATTCCTAACCAGTAAAAGTCAGATTCAGTGTTCCACATTATATCCATGTTTTTTCTTTAAGATTGCTCAGCTTTGCATATATTTTTCAAAAGTTGTACATGTTTTAATAAATCAGTGGACATAACAGTTACACACTTGTGGAATTTGGGGAGAGATCTCCACAGAAGCAGATGTCTTGTTTGGTTCACATCATTGTCCTCTACTGGCAGAGTATGTAAATTGCAGGTTCTTTCAAGAAATTGTACCTTTGGGGTACATCTTTAGGAAAGATAAACCTAAAGTTATACAAAAACAACAATCATCTTTTCCTGAGATGTAACCTGCTCTTCAGAAAGGAATGAAGAGGGCCTTATTAGGAGGTTCAGACACTGCATTCAGCTCCTGGATCAGGACATTCAGCTCTGCAAAGCTCAGCCCTTGTTCACCATAAAAATTGCCAAGAGAAGAACACTGGGTTCCAGACTCTAGCAGAAATACTGTTCTCAAAGATGAGAAGGAAGCCACTTTGTCCTTCTTAGAGTCAGCAATACCCCTTTCCTGCCAAGCCAATTTAATAAAAAACCCATACCTTCCCACATTGTTGGAAGCACAGTTGCCCAGCAAATACCCAGTACTGCTGATGACTTTGGACTGGCCCCAGAGATTGTCCCCATATCCCTGAAGAGACACATAGGACAGTGGACATCCTTACAAACTGCTCTTCCTGCTTTCATCATGCTTCATCTTAAGAAGCCAGCAGATGTTATGAAATATTGTTTCATCACAGCGATAAGCCAGAGTTATAACTCAGGTCACTGTTTATCTAATAATACTTGGGGGCCATTAGCAACAAAACTGACCTTCCTGGTTCACATAATTGATGAATTATACTATACAGTTGTTCCTTCACAGCAAACAACTGGAAGTGACTTTTTAACTTTGTGCCTTCATCTCAACATGAGAATCTTTGTCTAGTTGGGCAGAATAATTTAGTGAGAAGAACTGTTAGGTGGAGAATTGTGCAGTGGAGGGAGGCAGAGGAGATTCTTCCTCTGCTGCGACTTACAGTGGTACAAGGAAAGGCAGATGACTTGGGAAAGCCCTTTGTAATGATGGCTGACATTCAGCAGCCACGTGACCACGTTTCCTGTGCCCTGTATGAACGTCTTGTTTAATCCTCCGCAGTCACCCGATAAAGGTAAGTAGTGGTAATATCCCAATTTTACAGATGAGGGAACCACAACGTGAATATTACATGACTTGCCTAAGGTCATGCTGTTAAATTGCAGTGTCGGATTTTGAATTCAGGAAGTGGCAGTCAACGTCAATGTGTCATTCTCTTCATACTGTGAGTGTTGGGGGAGAGGAGAATTGGCTCCACCCCTCTCAGTAACAAAGTGAGAACAGAAAAGCCACTTTTCAGTTGTTTACTGAGCCACTTAGTCCCCATGTTACACAAAAGTAACAAGATGTCTCTGAACAGACCCACTTTATTACAAGNCCACCTGTTAAAGAGACTGTCTTTACTCCATTGTATGTTCTTGCCTCCTTTGTCGAAGATAAGGTATCCATAAGTGTGTGGATTTATCTCAGGGCTTTCTATTTTGTTCCATTGATCTATATTTCTGTCTTTGTGCCAGTACCATACTGTCTTAATGACTGTGGCTTTGTAATAGAGCCTGAAGTCAGGCAAGTTGATTCCTCCAGCTCCATTCTTCTTTCTCAAGATTGCTTTTGCTATTCGCGGCTTTTTGTGTTTCCATACAAGACATCTGCTAGCAAATTTTAAAAACTGGAGAAAACTGTACTTAGGTGAGTTTTTATGGCCTTCCTGACTTTCAGTCTCAAATTGAAGCAGAAGTCTTTCTCAATTGAAATCAACAGCTCTGATCAGAGTGAATGCAATGCATATTCGTCACTATCACTGCAAAATTTCAGAACTAGGTCTTTGGAATTCAGCCGAACATCTCCTGCTGTGTGGGGGCAGGGCTTTTTCAAGTCACATCTCCATCCCAGACAGATCATAAGCTTAGACCCCTCAGTTGTCACATTGTCACATAACCTTGCTTTTTCTTTCATAAAGCAGACAGGATTTTGGAGATATCTAATTGGGAACTTCTTCAACATCTCTTACTCAATCCCAGTGGTATGGAACCGCATGCAGTTGTATACGTTGTCTCTATTCTCTCTCATATTGGGCCCAAATCTGTCAAATTTTATCCTGTTCATGAATCCCAGTTCTACCTACAAGAGCCCCCAAGATAATTCCTTCTCAGAGATCCACATGGCTGTTGAGGTAGTGGTCACACCCACCAAGCCTCAGCTCTCCCCATCAGTCTTCCTCAGCCCCTTTCCATCCTATTGCTCTCCTGTTGATGGTAGGTTTCAGGACATGGGCCCAAATGCTAAGAAAAAGTGGTATCTGTGTCTGTCAAGACCTCTATGCCAGCATGCTGCCTCTCTTGAATCAAGGAACTCAGTAAGCAAGCCTTGGTGTAGGATTTCCCAGCATGGCATTTTCATCACTGGGTATTGACTCTCATTGGGCCTCATCTCAGACTTCATACAACACTTAGAGCAAGGAAAACTGACCTTGATGCTATTTGGTCTCCACAAAGCCACTGTCTGCTGGAGGGTTCAGTAGTCTATTGATGGGAAGGGCCAGTGTTTTCCTCTCTCTGACACCCTTCCCAACGTGGTGCAGTGGAGTTGCTTCAACCCCAGAGCAATCTGGCCCTACCTACTGTCCACTGCCCTCTGGCATTGCCTTCTACTATCTTGTTCAATTTGGAGGATCTATAGAAGAGCATCCTGGAGCAGGAGTGGGTGGTAGACCAAGTTATCCAACCTGGGCCTACCCATGTGGCTGTTTTGGCATCAACCAGGCTTAATAATAGCATCTTGGTCAGGTCTGGTGCCTCTGAGTTCCTGCCATGGTGTCTGCTCTGCAGATGGATGCACAATCTAAGAGAAAGAACGTAGGGCTGGGAAACAGGGAACCTGGAATTTAGACAGAGGAAAATCACTGTCACTTAAACTGCTGTGTTATCGTGGGGAAATCATCTGTCTTTTCAATTTTTCATCTGAATTATGGGATTAATATGCCTATTTTACATTAATCCAGGTTTTGTCAACAATTACACTATTTATATTTTGGCCCAAATAATTCTTTGGTGGGGTCTGGAGTAGAGGACTGTACTGAGAATCGCAGCATGTATAGCAGAAGGCCAGGCCTCTGCTCCCCAGATGCCAGTATCATTTCCACCTTGTGACAATCTGAAGTGTCTCTAGACATTGCCAAGTGTCCCCAGGTGGGCAAAACTGCCCCCCTGTTAAGAAGCACTGCATTAACTCATAAGATTATCTGGATACATGAAGTAACAATGTGTGCAAATACAGGACATCATAGTTGACATCATCATTCTTTTTACATTTTGGTATTCTCTGATTTGACTATAACTCTGTAGAAGCAGAAACACCCTCTTCCAATGACACAAGAGAAGGCTCTACACATGGACATCACCAGATGGTCAACACTGAAGTCAGATTGATTGTATTCTTTGCAGCCAAAAAATGGAGAAACTCTATACAGTCAGCAAAAACAAGACTGGGAGCTGACTGTGGCTCAGATCATGAACTCCTTATTGCCAAATTCACAGTTAAATTGAAGAAAGTAGGGAAAACCACTGGATCATTCAGGTATGACCTAAATAAAATCCCTTATGACTATACAGTAGAAGTGAGAAATAGATTTAAGGGACTAGATCTGATAGAGTACCTGATGAACTATGGACAGAGGTTCGTGACATTGTACAAGAGACAGGAATCAAGACCATCCCCAAGAAAAAGAAATACAAAAAANGCCATCTATAGGGTCGCACAGAGTCAGACAAGACTAAAGTGACTTAGCAGCAGCAGCAGCAGCAGCAGCAAAATCACTGCAGATGGTGATTGCAGCATGAAATTAGAAGACACTTACTCCTTGGAAGGAAAGTTATGACCAATCTAGACAGCATATTAAAAAGCAGAGACATTACTTTGTCAGAAAAGGTCCATCTAGTCAAGGCTATGGTTTTTCCAGTTGTCATGTGTGGATGTGAGAGTTGGACTATAAAGAAAGCTGAGCACCATAGAATTGATGCTTTTGAACTGTGGTGTTGTAGAAGACTCCTGAGAGTTCCTTGGACTGCAAGGAGATCCAACCAGTCCATCCTAAAGGAGATCAGTCCTGGGTGTTCATTGGAAGGACTGATGTTGAAGTTGAAACTCTAATACTTTGGCCACCTGATGTGAAGAGCNTTCCTTGGACTGCAAGGAGATCCAACCAGTCCATCCTAAAGGAGATCAGTCCTGGGTGTTCATTGGAAGGACTGATGTTGAAGTTGAAACTCTAATACTTTGGCCACCTGATGTGAAGAGCTGACTCATTTGAAAAGACCCTGATGCTGGGAAAGATTGAGGGCAGGAGGAGAATGGGACAACAGAGGATGAGATGGTTGGATGGCATCACTGACTCAGTGGACATGGGTTTGGGTGAACTCTAGGGATTGGTGATGGACAGGGAGGCCTGGTGTGCTGCATTTCATGGGGTTGCAAAGAGTCAGACACAACTGAGCGACTGAACTGAACTGTAGAAGCAGAAATTTGTTCTTTAATCGCTAAGTCATGCCCGACTCTTTTGCAAACCCATGGACTGTAACCCGCCAGGTTCCTGTGTCCATGGGATTTCCTAATCAGGAATACTGGAGTGGGTTGCTATTTTCTTCTGTAGAGAATCTTCCTGCCAAGAATCTAATCCATATTTCCTGCATTTGCAGGCATATTCTTTACCACTGAGCCACCAGGGAAGCCAGAAACAGAAAGTAGAAACCACATATTCTTTACCATATCCCTACATGATCCCACAAGTAACTTGATAAGTCCATTCTTTACTTCATGCAATTCAGGTGTTTCCTTTTTTAAACATATTTATTATCAACTGTGTGTTAGGTGAAGAGCCAGAAAGATGAGTGAAAGTGAAGTTGCTCAGTCTTTGAGACCCCATGGACTGTAGCCTCCCAGGCTCCTCTGCCCAAGGGATTTTCTAGGCAAGAATACTGGAGTGGGTTGCCATTTCCTCCTCCAGATCTTCCTGACCCAAGGATTGAACCCAGGTATCTTGCATTGTAGGCAGACGCTTTACCATCTGAGCCACCAGGGAAGTCCTTTTTCCAACATATTTAGTATCAACTGTGTGTTAGGTGAAGAGCCAGAAAGATGACATGCCTGTTTTCATGGATGATAAATTCCAATGGGAGGAATATTTAAACACAGAAATGACTGAAAATGCAGAGTATACATACCTAAGACCAGAAAGAGGCACTCAGATAGCAGAAAGAAAATACTCATCTAAGAGGTGCTTTTTGGGGGCAGGCCCTGAGGGTCGAATGGGATTTCAATAGGAAGCAGTGTGATTAAGCGCAGAGAAGCACATAGGATTGGATGACAGGGCGGCAGGAGAGAAGACCCTGTGGCCTGTTCATGAGGGCTCCAAATGCCATGTTTGCACAATGTCTTTAGCTTGATGGGGGAGCCATGGAAATTTTCTGAGCAGTGGATGGCAGGGTCAGAGCTGTATTGAAGGGATTTGGCAGTAGTGTCAGGGATGAATCTGAGTGAGGAAGGGCCAAGTACAAGATGCCTGAGGGGTCAGACTAGAGTGATAGTGGTTGGAGTGGGGATGAGGAAGTGGAGGAGAAGAACAAAAGAACTTGTAGGGAGCAAAGGAGGAAGGGAAGGAGGCAGAGAGGACATTGAATCTGATCCCTGAGAAAGAGGTTTCCATTAATAGAACAGGAGAAGATGGAGGAAGGACAAGGAACTTTGGGCACCGGAGAGGAGCCAGGGAAAAACATTAAATGTGTGTGTTTCCCAAATCCTTCCACATCCATGCATGACGCAGTCTAGCACACTTCCTGTGGGAAAGGGCACACTGTCATTTGCTCAATGCTTTGCTTTTTCAATGGAGGTGGGCTTCTCAACTCGATTTATCATTTTTGAGGGACTACTTATGTCCCTAACATTCAGTGAAGAGGAGGGAAAAAACCTCAGCTTAGGGCCTGAGTCCCTGTGCAAAGCACCTTTTATAAGCAAAAAGAATCAGAGTTTGGAATTAACTAAGTTAACAGTAGGAGCAGAATTGCATGCAGAGTATATGCCATATGCTGTTTTTTCCTAATATTCTAACAGTACACCGGGACGCTCTAAATCCAAATACACAAGTGTGTGCCCACAACAGGGGCTCTGAGCTCGAATTGGTCCAGCTGGGCGGGCTTCCTTCCACTGTTCACACACCCAGTCAGGAAAACAGCCTGGACCCTTGAGTACTGGAGCAGGTATCCCCTTGCTTATGTCGCCGCAAAAGCTTCACCTTTCCCAGGGACTCCTCTATCACGTTCCCATCTTGTCCTGTCAGCAGGTGATAACGGTTTTGGTTTATTTTTTCTTTATCCTCACCCCCACCTCACCCTTTATATTATTTTATTCCAGCACACTCTGCAATTATTATGTTGCGATTCTTAAATGCATCTAAGAAGGGACAATCAAAGGGATGGCTCCTAGGACACCCATCCGTCTTCTACCCTACATACATGTTTAGTCATTAATTTTTATCTGTTAATCAGCTAAAGAGATGCTTCATGCATATGTGGGGCTGTCACAGGAAAGATAGCCATCCTGCCTCAGCCACTCTCATTGACAGCCCCATGCTGTGTTCACTCTCGGGGGAGAGTGGGAGGAGAGGTCCGAGGACCAAATGGTCTGGCTCTGGTTTATAGAAGTTGGCAGTGGGAGCCAGCTGTGAACCTTCTTCCCTCTGTTCTCCAGCAGTGATCAAAAAACCACGCCTTACCTGTGGATACCTGTTCAAATTGATCAAGAATTTTCATCCACATTAACCTAGCCAGCTGGCATGATGGAAACTAGCATCAGTATTAAGTTGCCCCTGTTTTGTAGGGGACTGAGGTGTGGAGAGGTGCCTGGCTCACCCAGGGCCACACAACTCCTTTGTGCCAGAGCAAGGACCGGAAGACCAGTCCTCTGTCCAGGCTCCTGCCCCCAATGACTTCTGTCAAGTCCATCACTTTTGCTTTCCTTTCAGCTGCTGCAGGCTTCCCCTGGTCCATTTCGTTGCTGATTAGGGCTGCCATGGAGTGAGGAACAAATAAGGGAGGAAAAAAACAAATGCATAAAATAAGTGACTTGGGGATGAATAAATAATGAGTAAATAAATGAATGAGGAATGAATTAACTAGAGGAATAAATAAAGGAATGAAAGGATATGATGTACAAGGAAGCAAAGTTTAGCTCCTGGGAATAGATCTAATTATGGTGTCAAAATGATATTTGTTGGCTGAGCTCTCCTATTTCTCTGTTTACCCATTTCCTTTAGCTCCTTTGTCCTGGGCTTTTGTTTTATACATGTTTCCTGAGGTTCTTACAATAAAGTTTATACTAGTGAGGCCAGCTTCACTCGTGGTTTTTATCTCATAGAAAAATGCCTTATCCGATGTGATGGCTCTATATTTTATATTGGTCACTCTGAAGATAATCACAGGTGTACACTCAGTAGTTCTGTGCAGAACATCCGTTTGCCACCTGACCGACCAGGACTGCTGCAAGTGAGGTGTGGTCTTGGTACCGGCCCGAGGGCTAACCCTCGCAGGCAGTCTGTGCTCTCGCATCTTGGTGAAGTTCTGTCACTGACTTGCCCACACATGTAATGGCTGTTGAGACAGATTTGTGAACTAAATTTATCTTTCTCTTTCCATCATTAAGTTTTCCTTTTCCAGTGTCTGTTCAAATTGGCCAGACAGTTTTGGTGGCAGTGAGTTCCATTTCTACTAGTAATAGCAACAACCATTTATTAAGTATCTACTACATGTCTATCACTTTAAACAGAGCTGCAAGTGCATACCGTAGGGCCCCAGCTGATAGGAGAGGAACTGCAGAGACTCACGGTTGGGGACCTGCGGAGATGAGGGTGGAGGACAGTGGACTCGCCATGCACAGGGACAGATACGGGGGATGGTGCCCCACAGTCCCAGGGAAACTCCAAGCTCCCCACTATTTTGGCAGTGATTGTAAGGAGGCTATCAATACATATCCTTTCTCTCAATGTTCTTGCAAATGTCATTATTTCATTCTTGATTATGGCTGAGTAATAACCCATTGTGTGTATGTACCACATCTTCTTTATCCATTCCTCTGTCAATAATAAGGACCTACTATATGACAGGGGCTCTACCCAATATCCTATAGTAACCTATGTGAGAAAAGAATCTGAAAAATAATGGATACATATTGCCTGGAAAATCCCATGGATGGAGGAGCCTGGTGGGCTGCAGTCCACAGGGTCACTAAGAGTTGGACACGACTGAGTGACTTCACTTTCACTTTTCACTTTCATGCACTGGAGAAGGAAATGGCAACCCATCCCAGTGTTCTTGCCTGAAGAATCCCAGGGACAGGGGAGCCTGGTGGGCTGCTGTCTATGAGGTCGCACAGAGTCGGACACAACTGAAGCGACTTAGCAGCAGCAGCAGCATATGTGTATAGTTGAATCACTTTGCTGTATATCTGAANAATCCCAGGGACGGGGGAGCCTGGTGGGCTGCTGTCTATGAGGTCGCACAGAGTCGGACACAACTGAAGCGACTTAGCAGCAGCAGCAGCATATATGTATAGTTGAATCACTTTGCTGTATATCTGAAACTAACACAATATTATAAATCAACTATACTTCAATTAAAAATTTTTTAATATATATCCTGTCTCTGTTTGAGACAGTGTTGAACTTTGAAATTGGATTTTCACTGACTGCAGCTCCAAGAAGCTGGGGGAGGAGATAGAAAAAAAGATGAACTGTAAGCGTTTTTCAGAGCCCTGGTACATACATCATTTCATGTAATCTGCACAACTAATGAGGCAGGAGTGATTGTTTCCATTTTACAGATAAGGATACCTGTCAAATGTCATATGACCTGTCACCCAGCAAGAGGGAACACCCAGGCTTCAGCCACAAAGTCTACTGTTCCTTCCACAATACCAGAATTGGACAAGATTTCTAGCACTGCTTGCAAGTTCAGAAACTTCTGAATCTTAGGTCCCATTCAGCCTAACTTGGTTGACATGGGAGGATATCAAGGAACTTCCTGGTTTGCCATGTGTGGAGATGAGGGTATATAGTATAGGATATGCACATGGGGTGTGATTGTGGTTAAAGCTGGTTAATTCCCGGCTCTAATACAAATCGTGGCATGTTGGGCATAAACTTTCTCTGCCTTGGTTTGCTCGTCTGTAAAATGGAGACGATAACAGTTTCATCTTGTGGCCTACAAAGCCCCACCCCACACGGCCCCTCGTAGCCTCTCATCCTTACCTTTCCCACCTCACTTCTTCCCGGCCTCACTGGCCTCCTCACCACTCTCTAAACACCCCCGTCACATTCCCACCTTCAAGCCTTCACATTGGCCATTCTCTCTGTCTAGAATGATCTTCCTCTATCCACACAGCCTATTCCTTTACTTACAACAAATTTTTGCTCAGATATCATCTTCTCAATGAGGACCATACCCCAACACTCCCGGTCCCTCTTATCTGTGTTTCCCCATAGTATTCCCATAGTATTTTTCCCTAACCAACTACATATTGACCTGTAGTTTACTACTTGTTTATTATCTTTATTGCTTGCTGTCTGTATGCAAGTTAAAGGTCTTTGTCTGTTTTGTTCACTACTGTGTCCCAGGTGCCCAATATAGAGCCTGGTATATACAGATGCTCAAGTCATAGCATTGAAAGGATGCATACAGATTTGTGAGAACTAGAGAGTGCTTCTTAATCACGTAGCTCAAAGCCTCACCCTTAGCAAAGACTCAATAAAAGGCTACTCTTGTATCTGACCTTCACGTTGATTAATCTGTTGGGTTGAGGTCCCACTGGAGGGAAACTCAGGGTATGTTCCACAGGCTCATCCATTGTAGGCAAGTTCCTGTTGCTACCCACCTTCCTAGCGGACACAGACAGAGCATTTGGTGAAGCTCTGTGACCCGCTGGGGCTGGAGAAGCCAAGTCAGGGAGCATTTGGTAGCTGGTTTAAGGAAAGATGGTGAGTCAGATACCTGCTTGTGTGGCCATCCAGCAACTGTAGGAAGGTGTCGCTACACAGGAATGCCTCAGCCCTGGGAGAGAATCCCCTTGGCACGGTGCACCCCAGTGCTGGCCTTACCAAGTTATGGGTGGAAAAGAACTGCAGTCATCAGAACTCAATGCAGAACCTTCCTTTTTTGTGCCACTAGGCAAGTCTCGGTAGGAAAAGCCAAATTTGCCTAAAGAATATGGAGACAAATTGGAGGAAAAGAAAGTGTGGCCCAGTCAACCAGAGATATTCCACAGAAATGGCCAGGTGGGCAGCAGGGCCCGGCCAGCTGTGTGGTGCCTGTGCCCATGCCCCTGCCCCACCCAGTCCCATGACCGCCAGGGCACAGGCAATGTGAGACTGGACTCCTCTGATCCCATTCCTTCCTCGGCCCTGCACACCCAGCTCCCAGGGGCCCAGGTAGCCTTTTTCCTCTTCCCTCTTCCTCTTTTTGTCTCCCAACAGAGAAGGTTCTGTTGAGTCCTGACTGGCAGTGTTTTGTGAAGGCCCGCTCAGCCATGACTAAGCATGTGAGGATGGTTGTCACTGTCCCTGAATCAGGGCTTCCAGCCCAACACTGCCAACTGAGGCTCTTCAAGCCATTTCTAAAGACAGCAGTTAGGAATACAGACCGAGAGCCATCCTGGGTTTGAACCTGGCTCCCATAGACAGAGGATCCTGGTGGGCTGCAGTCCATAGGGTCACACAGAGTCAGACACAACTGAAGCTACTTAGCACACACTACTACTTATTCAGTTCAGTTCAGTTCAGTTCAGTCACTCAGTCATGTCCGACTCTTTGCGACCCCATGAATTGCAGCACGCCAGGCCTCCCTGTCCATCACCAACTCCCGGAGTTCTCTCAGACTCACGTTCATCGAGTCTGTGATGCCATCCAGCCATCTCATCCTCTGTTGTCCCCGTCTCCTCCTGCCCCTAATCCTTCCCAGCATCAGAGTCTTTTCCAATGAGTCACCTCTTTGCATGAGGTGGCCAAAGTACTGGAGTTTCAGCTTTAGCATCATTCCTTCCGAGGAAATCCCAGGGTTGATCTCCTTCAGAATGGACTGCTTGGATCTCCTTGCAGTCCTAGGGACTCTCAAGAGTCTTCTCCAACACCACACTTCAAAAGCATCAGTTCGTCAGCGCTCAGCCTTCTTCACAGTCCAACTCTCACATCCATACATGACCACAGGAAAAACTATAGCCTTGACTAGATGGACTTTAGTCAGCAAAGTAATGTCTCTGCTTTTGAATATACTATCTAGGTTGGTCATAACTTTTCTTCCAAGGAGTAAGCGTCTTCTAATTTCATGGTTGCACTAAAAATAGTGCCTATATCATCAAGTTATTGTAAGCTACAAATGAATGTCAAGTGCCTAGAACAGTGCCTGGCATATAGTAAATGTTTGTTTTTCTTGTCATTATTATTGTTTAGTGTTATTCTGTAATAAGTGCTATAAAGAATCACAGGGGTTCTAGGAGTCCAAAAAGACTTTAATCTGGGTAAGATTCCTGAAAGAAGTAACAATGACCTGAATCTGGAGTGATAAGTAGACATTACCCCAGTTGAGAAGGTGGAAGGTGGTGCAGGGTGGTGGTGTTGATAAACCATGAGTGTGATGTGCCCGAGTGTGTTAGGAACTTCACGGAGGCTAGTGTTGCTTCTGTTTTGAGGTTCGAGGCAGGATACTAAGGGATGAGGCTGAAGCAAGGTCAGATCATGGGGGATTTTATTAGCTCAGCACTGTCTTCTGAATTCTGTTAGCCCAAATCCCACTCTTCTCACTTTCTCTAGGTCCAGGTAGCAGTCACCTCCCCTGTACTACTGGCCACAAGAGTTTTGGAGAGACCGGTGTGTGCCCCAGGCTGGCCATTCATAATGGTCCCCGGGAATTTCTGCTGGGGCCTGGGAGGACCAGCCCAAGGCCCCTCGTGGCATATCTGGAGGAGTCTGGTTCTGGGGAGCTAAAGGCCTCTTTCCCGCCATGACATGGTCCCCAGTCCTGGCCTCTCAGGTCCTGGGACTGCCCAGGTGCCTGCAGGCCTTCCTTCTGTGCTGTGAACTTTCCCATTGTCCTGCCAGCAAACCTGTTTGTAGAATCTCAGCTTCTTCTAGGGAGTTTCTGACATTTGCAAATGAAAAAGGCCTGACTAATAGACCACGCCAAAGAGCTGGGATTTCATCTGCTGAGAGTGAGGAGCTATTGAAGGGTGTTAAATTGGGGTCGGTCGGGCCGCTCAGAGACATCGCCCTGACAGCGCTGTGGAGGATGAATTAGAGAGAAAGATTGCAGATGGGGACACCAGGTACAGGCTGTCATTCTCAACTAGGAGAGAAGAGGTGAGGGCCTGACCTGAGAGAATTGAAGTAGGAATGGGGATGACAGGCAGATCCTAGAAACGGAGGCAGGTGCCTGAGGCAGCCCAGAGCAGGAGGGACCAGAAGCTGACCGGCGTCAGCCATGTCCCCACCCATGAAGCCCAGGGCCTGAGGCCTCTCGACCAGCTGCAGGTGGCCTGGCTTGGAAGGTCAAGGCCAGGTGGTGGCAGAGACGGGGAGAAATTCTGTTCTCCCCTTGCAGCAAAGCCATTCTGCTCAACACACTGTTACCTGGCCATGGAGGGTCTGCCCCCAACCCCTGCCCACCCCAGTGGTCTGTTATCTGTCACTGCCGAGGGGTTTCTTTTAAATGTGTTTGTCCATTTTCCCATCTTGCTTAGAGTGAGTCCTCATCAAAAGTTGGCCCTGCTCTCTGCTGCCTTTGTGCCCTCCTGGGGCTCCCAGCCTGACCATGTTTCCCCCACATGGAAGAGGCTTCCTGGAGCTGTGAAGAGCCCAGCCCACAGGGGCCTAAAGGCAGCATGAGAGAGGCTTGCCAGGGGGAGGAGTGGAAGGGGAGACGGCTTATGAATAGGGGAGAGCATGTTTTAAAGTACATTCTATGGGAGGAACTAAAGTGCCCATCAACAGACAAGTGAATATAGAAAAGGTGGTATATGTATGTATTTATTAATGGAATACTGTTTAGTCAATAAGATTGAAGTTTTTTCACTTACAGCAACATGGATACACTTGGAGAACATTAGGCCATGTGAAAGAAGTTGGACAGAGAAAGACAAATACTGTATTATGATGTCACTTATATGTGGAACCAAAGAAGTACAACTAACTAGTGACTATAATGAGAAAGTAGAAGGCTCACAGAAATAGAGAACAAACTAGTGGTTTCCCATAGAGAGAGGGTATGGAGTAGGGAAAAAAGAAAAAATGGTTACTGTGAGATTATATAAAACCATGTATGTGAAAGCTTATAAAATTGTAAAGCACTATAGCATTTGAAGAACCTTTCATTCAAGTTTTTAAAATTTTTAAATTAAAAAAAATTAAGAAAAAAGTTCATTATATATACGAGAGGCATTACAAATACCATTTGATTTAATTCTCACAGTACCTTGGTAGATACTTTCTACTCCATTTTGCAGGTGAGAAAGCCAAGGTTCAGGAAAATCAAATGACATAAAATAGCATCATGCAGCTGCTACAGGAAAAAGAAGTTGTGAGCCCAGCTCCTTGATCATTCTCACCTTTAGACAGTTTTTTTTTTCCTTACCATTTTACAGTGGGTTGCTGTTATCTAAGTCCAGCAACTATAATTATCTAAGATGTGAGTTGTTAATCCAACATAGCATTGGATAATAAACTTTACAGACATAATACCAAACTGATGGTGTTTTTCTTCACTTGAATTATCTGATTTAAGCAGAGATGGGTTGCACTTTTTAAAGAACCAAGTTGAGGTACAGAAGTTTTCTTTTTGTTAGTTTGTACTTTCCCCCAGTTTCAGAGCAGG
Organism: Raphicerus campestris; assembly: GCA_006410735.1. Lineage (NCBI taxonomy): Eukaryota > Metazoa > Chordata > Mammalia > Artiodactyla > Bovidae > Raphicerus > Raphicerus campestris. The sequence continues at coordinate 24,406 of SJYW01006310.1, read as the reverse complement.
AACCATCACTGGCTTGTAGACACTTGATCTTAGCTGAAAGGCCGAGAAGCGATGCACTGGCTTCTACAAATCTTGTTCATCTCGGGTGTTTTCCACCTCTCACATTTTAGGCAGATCTGTGTCCTGGGCAGAGCAACTGTTTTCTGGTTATCAGCTAAGGCATCTAACCACACGTCCCCTCAAACCATGCTTACCCCTTCCTTAGGGAAGATTCGATTCCTTATCTCAGCTGAGTCAAGGAAAAATATCCATATTCTAAGTTACTTCCAACTCTTCAAAATGATCTTTCAGCAAGTCCACCACACAGACCTGGGAATTAATCTGTGATTAATCAAAGGCATCAGAGATGCAGGGATGTGACAAAAAGTTATTCCAAACATTCAGGTATATGGGCAACAAGTATACTGTAGGTGCTCCATAGTGCCTGATTGGAAGTTATCTTGAGGGCCATTCATCCCTCTGAGAGGGAGGAACCTACCTGGGCACGTCTTCTTGGCCCTTCAGAACTCCATACACTGTGGGGTGCAGGACTCTCTAAGGCATGGTGTCTAAGGACAAGGGTCTAAGAGTGGTAAGAGCCTTATGTGCCCTGAAGGTGGGCTCTGCCATGTGGGGAGGGACATAGAGTGACGGATAAGAGTGAAGACCTATAGCCAGACAGCCCACTCCATCAGATATAACCTTGGGCAAGTAGCTTGTCAGTTCTGTGTCTCAGGTTCCTCATCTGAGAAATGGCGATAATGGTACCCAGCTCGTGGAGTTGTGAGAATTAGGACACGACTGAGCGACTGAACTGAACTGAACTGAAGCCCCATAGAGTGCTTAGGGCAACTATTATTACGTGATGCTCAGTGGGTATCAGAGATCATTATCACTCTCAGACCCTCGTCTTTAGACCCCATGCCTTAGAGAGCCCTGTAGCCCACAACGTATCGCATTCTAAAGGGCCAAGAAGACATGTCCAGACTCCTCTTTCTAGACTATAAGCTTCATGTACCACGACTTCAGAATCTCCATGAAACAGCCTCATATCTGCTTCTAGAACTCCTGTAGACCTTTTCCCCACGTCTGCCTCTTGGGGGTGGACTCCACTGCCTTGGGAAACCCCAGAGGCCCCATGTAACTGAAGATGATGGTGTGGATGGAACCTGGACTGTGGACTTTGGTGTGCCCACCTGGATGTGATCAGCTCTCTGTGGACTGCAGAGTCTGCACCTGTGTGTCTGTGGCCCCTCATGTCTCTTGGGGATGTGGCTGTGCTCCTCATGGGCTGCAGCATCCACATCCGTGTGCCTGCGGTGTCCCGCCACCATGGTCCTGCAAAACTCAGTGGAGTCTGATAATTCTAAATTTGGATCCAATCTTCCAGACATGAAGCTCTAGAGTTGTCAGGGTCAGAGAAGAGCACATATTTTGTTTAGCGATTTGTAAGATTGACCTATGACTTTAAAATACTTACTCATACTGTATGTGGGCTTTTCTTAAAAAAAACAAAAACAAAAAAAACCTGGTCCCAGACCCTGAAAATTTTAGGGGAGTTGAGGGAATGTGCTTCTGTATTGGTGGTGAAGGGGGCCATGAAGAGTGATTGCCGAGGTGATGCTCTGGGCCCAGCTCCTGGAAGTGACAGCAGGCCGTATTGACTGCTTTCTCACTTCCTCCCTCTGCTAACTGGCCAAGTAGAGAGAAGGCAGAGGTGCTGGAAACTTAGGAGTAACAAACAAAACAAACAGTGTGTGCGGGTGTGGCAGGGTTCCTGAGTCAGGCCGAGCCCTCCCACCTCAAACATCTATCTGTTTGCGCTGGTTAACTGGGAGCTCTCGGTGGGGATCCCACTCTCCCTTCTCTTGGAAGCAGCTTTCGGCTCCTCGTGTTTTCTCCACCCACCTCCCTCCAGATCCTGTCTCTTNCACCTCAAACATCTATCTGTTTGCGCTGGTTAACTGGGAGCTCTCGGTGGGGATCCCACTCTCCCTTCTCTTGGAAGCAGCTTTCGGCTCCTCGTGTTTTCTTCACCCACCTCCCTCCAGATCCAACTGGAATCTTGTGTTTCTGTTATCTTCAGCATCCCTGCAGAGGCCTTCGGGGAGCCCTCTTCAGGAGCCCTAGGGTCTGACTTAGCACGATTGTCTGACTTGGCTGAATTATCACCAGCCAAGATAATTCACATAATTCACGCCAACATAAACAATTGTATTTTCACATAGATTGGGTTTGTTCTTCCCTGTTTCACTCTCTGGCTTCCCTCTCCAAATGATCTTCGAAAGCTCCAGAAGCTCTGGTTTCAACATGACATAGAGCAACTCAGTGCCCTTGGTTCCTCAACCAAGGTTCTTGCAGCTGCTGAGCACCCCACTAAGTATGTGAGGCACAGTCAGCCAGCACCTGTGGTGATAGAAAGTCCCCAGACGTTAGAGGTGGCACCAAGTGATTGGAAGCACCCACACACAACCATGAGTTCAAAGCCCAGCTCCAACACTTAATTGCTGTGCATCTTAGGGCCAGTTACTTAACTTCTCTGAGCTGCGAGTGCTACATGTATAAAATGAGGATAATAATGCTGACCTTAGGGCTGTGCAAGGATTTAAAGAACGGCACGTGTAAAATCCCTAGCATAGGACCTGGCACAAATAAATTCTCAATAAATGTGAAGACAGTGACCTTATTTATTTTTGATTCCCAGCACCCCATGCAGTGGCTGACATGTTCTCTTCTTTAAGCTGTTAGGAGCTGACTCTGCTGAGAGGAGCAAACTGGTACAAGTAACAGCAGATCCACTGGCTGAACCCCAAGCATAGCTGCCTCTGTTGATCCATCTTCTCTCTCAGTCATTAACTTTCCTCCCTTGGCTAGAAAATGTCACCCTTGAAATTCGAACTTGAGTTGGAATTGGGCAGGAGTGCTGTGGGCCTAGGGAACCACACTCATGTCAAATGTATCGCCTTGGCAAGGCTTGCGGGGTCTCCTGCGGCCACTTACAAACCTCATCATTTATCCTCTTGACCACTTATGTCAGGGCTGCTGATGCACTTTAACCTCCTGCATGAATATTCTTTCTTATCTGTCTAAGAGAGATGTGTAATAGAAGTGGGAATGCAGAAAATTTAAAGGTTTATAAATGGCAAGGAGGAGGAATGGCTTTCAGCTTACACTCTCCGGGACAAATGTAGATTGTTCTATTGGTCTGATTGATTTTCGTCGCTCTGGGAAATCTCCCACAGGGAAAGTGGAGGCCTGACTTGGGCTTCAGATTGCTTGTTTGTTCCTTTAAATATAATTGTGGGTACATAGGGCTTGGGGTTTTTCCCCCCTCCTTTTGCACTGTCTCCTTTGGAATCTGTTATTTCAAAAGAAAGTAAATATCAGGTACTCATATGTTTTGCTGTTTGTAGCAGATGCCACTGAAGAAATTGAAGGCAACTGAGTGTGTTAAAATCATTTCACCCCATCAGGGCTGCTTGAAGTAATTTCCCTGGAAACCTGTGAAAAGGGTTTTCAGGCTGAACTCAAGACAGTTGTAAATGTGTCCTTTGTTGAATAACAGAAGGTGAATGTTAATGCTGAGAGGGCCTCGGGGAGCCAGATGAGTGCTTGTCTTAGAGGCTCTCAGCAGCTTGCACTGCCTCCCAAGGCCTCAGCCTTCCTGGAGGAGCAGTCTGGAGCTAGCTCTGGTGGGTCAGAACTTGCAAGGGTGAGACCCATCACGTGGTCAGCAGGTGTGCGGAGTGACCATGAGCCAGTCAGTCCACCTCCGCCCTGGGGCCCTGGGTCTGTGAAATATGAACGTGGCAGGACGTGAAGAGGTGCTTGTACAGAGAACAGCCAGGGTTGGGAAATATGGGCTGAGGTAGAGAAACACAAGCTTGAGTGTCAGATGCTGTGATTCTTGAACCAATTCAGTCACCAACTAACTCAGCATAAAGGAAGTCACTGAACGATGTCAGTCTCTGCTTTCTTTTTTTGCATTTTGGCTGCGCCAGCTCTTGGCTGCTGTGCACAGGCTTTCTCTGGTTGTGGCAAGCTTTCTCTAGTTCTGACGTGCATTCTTCTCGTTGCAGTGGCTTCTCTTGTTGCAGAGCCCCGGCTCTCAGGCATGTGGGCTTCAGGTGGTGCACGGGCTTAATTGCCCTATGGCATGTGGGATCTTCCCGCACCAGGTCTCAAACTGGTGTCCCCTGCATTGCCAGGCAGATTCTTAACCACTGGCCCACCAGGGAGGCCCAGCCTCCATTCTCTTACCTATAAAATGGGAGATTAGATTAGGCTGAGGACTGTACACCACCAGGCTCCTCTGTCCATGAAATTCTCTAGGCAAGAATACTGGGGTGGGCAGCCATTCCCTTCTCCAGAGGATAGAACCCTAGTCCCCTGTACTGTAGGCAGATTCTTTACTGTCTGGGCCATCAGGGAAGTCCCAGATTAGATTGAAGGGTGGCAAACCTTTTCTCTAAAGGGCCAGAAAATAAGCATTTTAGGTTTCACAGTCCATTTGGTCACTGTTGCAACTACTCAACTTTGCCATTATAACATGCAAACAGTCAAAGAAAATATGTAAGTGAATGAGCATGACTGTTCTAATAAACCTTTATTTGTAAAAACAGCCAGCAGGCTACAGTTGACCAACCATGGATTAGATGACCAGCAAGGTCCTGGCTTTTTTAATTTACAGGTTTTTAATTGACAGCTTTATTGAAGCATAACTGATGTACAAAAAACTGCACATATTTTATATTTAATTTGATGAGTTTGGACATATGCATCCACCCATGAAGCCATCACCTCAATCAAGGTAATAAACATTACCAGTAAGGTTCTTCCTAATAATAGAGTTACAGGTTTTATCTGTGAAAGCACAAACCCATTAGAATGCGAAATTGTTCATGATTTTATTTGCTATGTGGTTAGCTAAGTTACACATTAGATGACTATCTTGGTATGCACTTTAAAAAATCTCACAGAATGGTGGACTCATAACTTAAAGGGTCTTAGGGAGCGCCACCTGCTTCATCCTGGAAGCCCCTCATAAGTTCCTGATTCATGCTTGCCAGTACTTTGCACTGAACTCCTCATCTCAGGAGACAGCCCAGCCCATCCAGGCCCTTCCTGCTGTCAGTAAGTTCTCAACAAAGGCAGACTCTGCTTCCTTGTGACTTACCCCATTGGTCCCACTTGTGCATGCTTCTTGCTTCTGCCTTCTCTTTCTGCCCTCAAACCCCACAGATGAGTTGCTCATCCTCTTTCAAGTCCTAGAGTTTTGCCTCCAAGGACCATTTCAATGCTGCCTCCTTCCTTCCAGTAGAAAGCTGGCCCACTGTCCCTGACTCCTCACAGCCACATGTCAGGCTGGCTCACCCAGGTCCAGACTTTTGGGGGAAGCACTCCTGCTCCAAGAGGACTGTGTGTTAACTTTCCATCCCAGCTGCACTCCCAACTCTACTTCTCAGACCACACTTGGTTCAGCCCCTATGCCCTTCTCAGATATCCAGAAGCTCTTCCTGGATAGCCCTTGGCCCCAGGTATCCAGGAACATTTAGAATATATGATAACTCTTCAGATATTCAAAGTCCACTCTTTTTCAGACCAAGCAGACTCCCTAGTGTCTTTCAGTTCAGTTCAATTCGGTAGCTGAGTTGTGTCTGACTCTTTGTGACCCCATGAATCGCAGCACGCCAGGCCTCCCTGTCCATCACTAACTCCCAAAGTTTACCCAAACTCATGTCCATCGAGTCATTGATGCCACCCGGCCATCTCATTCTCTGTCATCCCCTTCTCCTCCTGCCCCCAATCCCTCCCAGCATCAGGGTCTTCTCCAATGAGTCAACTCTTCACATGAGGTGGCCAAAGTACTGGAGTTTCAGCTTTAGCATCAGTCCCTCCAGTGAACACACAGGACTGATCTCCTTTAGGATAGACTGGTTGGATCTCCTTGCAGTCCAAGGGACTCTCAAGAGTCTTCTCCAACACCACACTTCAAAAGCATCAATTCTTCGGTGCTCAGCTTTCTTCACAGTCCAACTCTCACATCCATACATGACCACTGGAAAAATCATAGCCTTGACTAGATGGACCTTTGTTGGCAAAGTAGTATCTCAGCTTTTTAATATGGTATCTAGGTTGGTCATAACATTCCTTCCAAGGAGTAAGCATCTTTTAATTTCATGGCTGCAGTCACCATCTGCAGTGATTTTGGAGCCCAAAAAAATAAAGTCTGATACTGTTTCCACTGTTTCCCCATCTATTTCCCATGAAGTGATGGGACCAGATGCCATGATCTTAGTTTTCTGAGTGTTGAGCTTTAAGCCAACTTTTTCACTCTCCTCTTTCACTTTCATGAAGAGGCTTTTTAGTACATCTTCACTTTCTGCCATAAGGGTGGTGTCATCTGCATATCTGAGGTTATTGATATTTCTTCCAGCACAATCTTGATTCCAGCTTGTGCTTCTTCCAGCTAGTATCTTTAGCCTACCTATAAACCCACAGTTCAGCCATTCCTGCTTTGAAAAAAAATAGTTAACTGCCTTTTCAACAGAAATCTATGCTAATGAAAGCATATATCCGTTGAAAATAAGTGCCATTAAAACTGGGAATGAAGCAGCAGCCCTAGGAACTTTGACTCTCGGGTGGGAGTAAATGGACTCTTATGTTATTAGCCTGTCAGAGAAGTAGAAGCTTGTGCTGATGAGGAGCCACAGCTCCGGGAGCACCAAAATGGCAATGGCTGCACGTCTAAATGGGCAAAGAAAACCTTGCTGTTTGGGGGTCTGTTATTTTGCTGTTGTGTTTATTGACCACTAACAGTTAACTACATGCTCCACACAATATCATATTAGGCAGCAATCCTCTCCAGGGACTTGTGTTTTTCCCTAAACTGGGGGGAGATGCAGAAAGAGACCATGGAAAGGGAAAAGTCAAGGTAAAATCAAGGGACATGGTGACTTCTCAGACAGGACATGATGGCAGGGTGGTGCCACTGAAAACAAAGAGTCCTGAGACCTTGGAGTCATCTGGTCTCATCCCCTCATTTCACAGACAGTCACTGAAGCCCGGAGTAATAGAACCAGTACTTAAACTCAGCCAGTATTCCCCTGGAGAAGGCAATGGCACCCCACTCCAGTACTCTTGCCTGGAAAATCCCTTGGACAGAGGAGCCTCATTAGGCTGCAGTCCATGGGGTCGCTAAGAGTCAGACATGACTGAGCGATTTCACTTTCACTTTTCACTTTCATGCATTGGAGAAGGAAATGGCAACCCACTCCAGTATTTTTGCCTGGAGAATCCCAGGGATGGGGGAGCCCGGTGGGCTGCCATCTATGGGGTCACACAGAGTTGGACACGGCTGAAGTGACTTAGCAGAAGCAGCAGCAGCAGCAGCAGTATTCCCCTATGAATGAAGACTGGGCGTTTCAGTTGAGGAGGGTGAGGTTTCCATAGGACAACTATAATTGAAGAAAATACCTGGGAACATGAGGTGCATGTGCATAAAGTCCACGATAATTGAAAGGAAATTCTCTTCTTCCTAAAGGGACCTAGGAAAAAGAGCTTTTCAATCATGGAATAAGATTTGTGGAAAGCACTTCATTCTAAGTTCGTTGGGGATTGTTTGGTGTTAAACTATGACCTTGCCAATCTGCTGATGAAGATTTACTCCCAAGATGGACCTTCTTTATAAAAAGAGCAGGCTCTGCACTTTCCCTGGCTGAGTGCCTCTTACTGCAGAGAACTGCCTCTCTGGACAGAGCCAAGTCTGGTGTGCGTTATTCGCTCAGTTGTGTCCGACTCTTTGCGATCACGTGGACTGTAGCCCACCAGGGCCCTCTGTTCATGGGATGTTCATGCCTGTTCCCAGACAGGCATACTGAAGTGGGTTGCCATTTCCAGCCCCACTGGTGTCCACAGTACGTGAGGAGTCTACAGGTTGCAACCAGGCCTCTGGTTGAGAAGCTTGGCTTAGATCTTCAAAGACTGAACCACCAGCTCTGGTTGGGCTCCAGAGGAGGGAGAAAGGCCAGGAGCCTTTGCACTCATACACAGAGTCTTAATACATAGGAAAAGAAACCCATGCAACGAGAGAACAGCAGTGTTTTACATCTGTTTGGGGCTTTACAGTTTTCAAAGCATTTTGACATCTATGACCCTGTTTTTGTTGTTGTTGTTGTTCAGCCGCTTAGTCATGACCAACTCTTTGTGACCCCACGGACGGCAGCACCCCAGGCTTCCCTGTCCTTCTCTACCTCCTGAGGTCTGCTCAAACTCATGTCCATTGAGTCGGTGATGCTCTCCAACCATCTCATCCTCTGCCATTTTTTTCTTTAAAGAACAGGTATTATTATTATCCCCATTCTATACACAAGAAAGTAGAGGCTCAGAGAGGAATTGGACTGAAATAGCAAGTGAGCAAAACTGGGTCTATAACACAGAACACCGGATTCCTCCGGCTTTAGTGACATCTCTGGAAGGTCTTTCCTGAGCCCTTGGCCCCTCCAAGTGCCCCCTTAGCACTGACAGTGGGGTCCTGGACTCCCTCTCTTTGTCTGTCACCCTTTCCTAGACCATAAGCTGCATGAAAGTGGGGGCCACGACTGTTCACTGGAGTATCAGTAGGTCCTAGGACATGCCTTCCCCAGAGAAGATGCTCAGCAGACCCCGAATCAGATGCACTCAGGTGCACCAGAGTCCATTCAAACTGGCTTCCAGGGCCCATAATATTTGTCTCACCCTTGGATCCACAGCCCCCACGACCTCACCTCTACCCACCTTCCCCAAGATGACCTCAGATGCATGAGGTACTACCACTGTATGGCCTTTGCCTTGGAACCAACCCTCCTTTGCCTTCGCATATACGAGCAGCTGTCTTCCTCACTTCCTTCTGTTGTTTGCTTAAAATGACAATGGAACAACATTCCCAAAGAGGCCTTCCTTGCACTTCTGTCTTAAAAATCAGCCCCATTCCTCATTATCTCTATCCTGTTTGTTTATTTATTATCTATTTCTCCTACCACATAAGCTCCTTGAGGGCAGGAGCTTTTGTTTTATTTGCTACTGTGACCCCAGAACTTAGAACAGCAGACATCTTTCAAATGCATGAACAAGCCGTGCTGTTCCATGTTAAGGCACCAAAATTTGCTTTCTTGTTACATCTGGAGAGCATAGTGGTACCACATGCCCCTCCTTATCCCTCATTTGCATTCTCCACCCTTCCACCCAACCCCCCCTAAATTGGAGAATCTCCATCTCCCTGCTAGCAATTAGAGAATGCTGAGGGTAACCTCTTGTACAAGACCAGACTGTCTTCCTAGAGCTTCCCTGGTAAAGAACCCGCCTGCAATGCAGGAGATTCCTGGGTCAGGAAGATCCACTGAAGAAAGGATAAACTACCCACTCCAGTATTCCTGGGCTTCCCAGGTGGCTCAACTGGTAAAGAATCCACCTGGAATGTGGGAGACCTGGGTTCGACTCTAGGTTGGGAAGATACCTTGGAGAAAGGAATGGCTACCCACTCCAGTATTCTGGCCTGGAGAATTCCACGAACTGTATAGTCTATGGGGTCATAAAGAGTTGGACAAGACTGAACGACTTTCACTTAGACTATCTCCCTGGGAGTCAGGAGCCCTGAAGTTAACATTGCTAAGACATTGGCCGCCGCAGTTAGTTTCTGAGTTTTGGGGGGGGGGACCCACAAAGAACCTAAGCTGCATTGTTGCCTCGTTTAAAATAAGGAATCCACGTTGTTATACTCTCCTGAGCTGGCAACACGCCTTTCTCTTCTGTGTCCTCTGAGGTGACTAGCACAGNGGACCCACAAAGAACCTAAGCTGCATTGTTGCCTCGTTTAAAATAAGGAATCCACGTTGTTATACTCTCCTGAGCTGGCAACACGCCTTTCTCTTCTGTGTCCTCTGAGGTGACTAGCACAGGGCTGGGGAAAGGTGCGGGGCAGGGAGTGCGGGGCGGTAAAGGCCACCGCCCCACCCCCACTCTATTATACTTCAGGATGGACTACATTTTTTTCAAGTCCTGCTGGAAATCTCCTGCCTGGAAACCTTCCCAGATGTCCAATTTTCTTGCTTGNGTGTCCTCTGAGGTGACTAGCACAGGGCTGGGGAAAGGTGCGGGGCAGGGAGTGCGGGGCGGTAAAGGCCACCGCCCCACCCCCACTCTATTATACTTCAGGATGGACTACATTTTTTTCAAGTCCTGCTGGAAATCTCCTGCCTGGAAACCTTCCCAGATGTCCAATTTTCTTGCTTGAAGTGCATTTCTTTTCTCCTTGAAAATTAGTACAGGAGAATTTGTCTCCATTATAAACCTCATGCTGGTGACAAGAGTGTTCAGTATTCACACACAAATTCCTAAACACTTGGTGTGTGCAGAACACTGAGCAAGGGGCCTGGGACTCCTAGGGATAGGATGCCAAGGATGTGGGGAAGGGACAGGTCACTCAAAGGAATTTCCGTGGACTCTGGTCTGACTCAGGGACATGTAAACTGACCCAGGATTCCTCTGTGTCAAGACTAGGAAGAACTCTCTGTAAGGCTGAGGTCAGGAAATTGGAGTGCCATTCTACATCCCAGAGGAGCCACATGCCCCATTCCTTTTTAAACTTCTTTTCTTCCCTCAGGGACCAAAATTGCAGAGGGCTCGGGCCATTCCCATCTGGAGACCCAGAGGATAGCAGAATTGGCCTTTTCTTTGGGAACAATGGGCTTCCCTGGTGTCTCAGATAGTAAAGATTCTTACTACGGACAGTAACTCAGACCTCAGGAATATCTTCATTATTTGAATACGTCCATCACACACCTAAATAAATGGCAGCCCTGTTCTGGGTACAAAGAACAACTGGACATAGACCCTGCCTCCAGGATGTTTCCACTCTGAAGGAGGCAGACGGGTAGTACATCGGGACACAGTGGGAGATGAGGTCAGAACATAGAGAACTTTGGGAGCCTCATTAAGGAGCCTGGTCTTCATTCTGTAGCTGACAGGGAGCCACTGAAGTGTTTTGAAAAGAGGAGTGGTTTGCTTAGTTTNCACAGTGGGAGATGAGGTCAGAACATAGAGAACTTTGGGAGCCTCATTAAGGAGCCTGGTCTTCATTCTGTAGCTGACAGGGAGCCACTGAAGTGTTTTGAAAAGAGGAGTGGTTTGCTTAGTTTTTCAGTTTCAAAAGGACTTTCAAAGGGGATTCTTAGGAAGATGGCTGACTTGGACTCATCTTGGAGGTCCCCAGCCACCTGTGGCCGTGAGCACCGCCTCCCCTTGCCTCCACCGGCTGGACCAGGTGCATCTGCCAGGCTCTCATGCTACACTTGGACTTGTCCCTGTGACAGTGCTCATCCTCACATAGGGCTGCCTGTTCTCCTGCCGTGTCCCTCACTAGAACAGCAGGCACTAACCTATGTGTCTTGTTCTATCGCAGTGTCCAGCACAGAGCCTGGGACACTGCTGGTACTCACTAACTCTACACATATTTTTTTTTAACAAATGTCAGATGGAATGACTGCAGTAGCACGAGAGAGACAAAATCAGGGTCTGGGTGTACTAGGGTGGTGACAGCAGGAGGATGGAAGGAAGGAGAGGACTTGCAAGATGGTAGGCAGCCCTGTAGAGGTCAGTGGTCCTGGCAACCTGCAGAGCAGTGGGAGGAGGCAGCAGCTCTCGGCCTCCTGTCCCTGTCCTGCTTTTCCCTTTTGTAAAGTGGGGGTTTCGCACCCTCTCTCACAGATGTTATGGAGATGNGTCTGGGTGTACTAGGGTGGTGACAGCAGGAGGATGGAAGGAAGGAGAGGACTTGCAAGATGGTAGGCAGCCCTGTAGAGGCCAGCGCTCCTGACAACCTGCAAAGCAGTGGGAGGAGGCAGCAGCTCTCGGCCTCCTGTCCCTGTCCTGCTTTTCCCTTTTGTAAAGTGGGGGTTTCACACCCTCTCTCACAGATGTTATGGAGATGAAAAGAGTGTGTAACATGGCAGCTGACCGCCAGCCAGTGTGATTTGTGATGCTGGGCTTCCTGTGTCCTCTGTGTCATGGTCTCTGGACCCATAGGAGCTGAGCAAAAGAGAGGCATGGTTTGAAGTCAGTAAAAGTTCAGTTTTCTACCTGTTACTCCTACCTCTGTGTTCAAGAGAGCAGCCACTGTCCCAGCAAGACCACATCAACCAAACAGACATCTCTGTCTGTCACAGGCCATGGGATTCTCTGGCCCCAAGAGTCAGTCTTTTCTAAGATGACAGATCTACACCAAAATCAATTAAGAAAATCCCCAGCCACTTTGTGACTGATGAATGAATGAACAAATGGCCTTTAGCCTGAGCTTTGTTATTTACTTTGATTCAGGGTACCCTCTCTGAACCTCAGTGTCTCAACCTCTAAATGGGCATTAGACTATGTTCTGCAGTTTGTTTCAAGGACTCAGTTAGATAACACATGTGTGAGCACCTCAAAAATTCTAATGTGCATTAGCAATGCCTTTTTATATCATATATCATATTCCCCAATGGTCCCTAACATAGAGTGAGCAGAGTGGGCCTTTGCCTGAATATTAAGAGCATAAACAATGTTGCTTTGATTTACTTACTGCCCTGCATCTTGTTACATAGTCGGCCTGCCAACAAGCATCCTCAGGGTGGTGAATCTTGGGATGGTAGCTGGTGTTACAGGTTACGATGGGCTGCCTCCTTTTGGCCTGTGTTTGACCCTCTTTGGATTATACATTTGGATCCTGACACTGCTCCTCTCAGAGGTGGCATCTTCCCCCAGCTTCCCCATCTCGCATGGCAGAGCCGAGGTTTCACAGCTGCTCTCATCTGCAGGCAGGCACCACTTCCTACTGCCCACCCCCGGCACCCCCTCTGTACCAGGAAACATCAGCTCATTTCTGTGGTGGGCTGTTCATGGAAACGCGCTTGAGTGTGGGTGCATCAGGCTGTTCAAGGAAACACACTTGAGTATGAACGCACAGAGGCCACCTAGAACAACATAGCAGGGCCAGAGCCCTTCTGAAGCAAGGACAGCAGGCCTGCCTGCTGGAGGAAGTAAATGAGATTCTTGGATTCCTGGTGTCACATCAGCAACCCAGGGCTTCAGCCTCATTTGTTTGGTCAGAGTCCTCTTTTAAAATGCAAGTACGCTTTAAAATGAAAAATTCCTAATGGTCATTCACACTCTGATGAAATGAATCTTGTTATATATTTAGCTGCTAACATTTACAAAGCTCTCCTTGTGTTCTCTCACCACACATTTAATGTATCGTCACAACTGTGATGGACCGATTAGCTCTGCTTCACAGCTGAGGAAACCAAAACTGGAGTGGTAAAGTCATCTGAACATACAGGTACAAATAAGAGAGATGGAATTTCAAATCCAGCTTCCCCCTTCCCCCTCCCCGACCCCTACTTGTCTCTTGTCTCCAAGGAAACCTGTTGCGGGGCAGGACCCTGATGGGGAAGGTATGTGAGTCCAGAGCCCACAGAAGGGGAATCCCGTCTGAGTACAGCAAAGCAGTCCGGAGGCTCATCATGAGAGTCAGCTTGCTCATCTGCTGCCCATTCACCCACACCCACTCCCGCACCTGGACCAGGACAGGGCATGCAGGGTCTGCGGGCCAGTGACTGTCTTCAGGCTCAATAGCCATCAGGCAGGGCACAGCCAAGCCTGATTAATGATAGTAAGTTTCTGTAGTTTTATTTTTTAATAAGGAAGCATATTTGTTTTTAATCTCTCATCTCTCTAATTTAGCCATGTACATTTAATGACGTACTTTGAGTGGACTTCCCAAGAATACAGTCTAATGGTTTCGGGTCTCAGCTCTGGCGCATATTAGTGACTTTGGTTAAATTACATAACCTCTCTGGGCCTCACTTTGCACATCTATAAAATAGGGGTAACCTAGCCTGTGCTTTTTAGTGTTGTTGCAAAGATGAAGTGAGGTGACTGTATAGAATTCTTAGCACGGGGTCTGGCATATAGGAAGTACCCCCAGAATTATAGATGCTCCAGGGCCTTATTGTCAAAGCCCAAGCCCAAAGCAGGGTTCTATGGCGTCCAGCCTACTGAGTCCAAGGATCTCAAATCCTTCTTGATTTGAGGACAGGCGCTCAAACAATACCTGCCTCTTGGAGTGATGGAGCCCCTACTGTATTTAGCTGCTCCTTGAATGGTGAGCCCTCTGCAGAAGAGTGGGGCGCTGGTGTGTGCTCTACTCTTCAGGGAAATCGACAGGTTACCATCTCCTTCAGGACCCTTCCTCAGGTACATTACTGAGGCGGTGCCATGAGCGCTGAGGGCCAGGAGCTTGGTCTGACAACATTTAAAGGAGGATTATGAAGGAAAGTACCCTTTTGGGTTCCAGAGGTTTCTGTCCAAGGTAATTCAGATTGTTGACCTAAGCAAGAACTCTGGTTAGTGATTAACAGACAGAGAACAGGTTCATGGTTCCCAAGTTGGAGGGATACGGGAGAGGAAACGGATTGGGGGTTTGGATTAGCAGACACAAACTATTGTATATAGGATGGATAGATAATAAGGTCCTACTGTACGGCACAGGGAACTATATTCAGTATCTTGTAATAATAGATATAATATATAATTATTATATAATATAATAATAATATCTTCTTTTCGGTAATGGAAAAGAAAAAAAAAAAAACTGGGTGAAGTGAGGTGAAGATTGGGCTTAAGTGGTGAGGTGGCTCAGTGGTAAAAGAATCCACCTGCTGATGCCGGAGACCCAGGTTTGATCCCTGGGTCAAGAAGATCCCCTGGAGGAGAAAATGACAACCCACTCTAGTGGGTTGCTTCACTGGAGAATCCCATGGAGAGAGGAGCCTGGCGGGTCCCAGGCCATAGCCACAGAGAGCCAGACATGAGCACACACATGAGGTGGAGAACAAAAGAGAAGAAATAGGCTGGACTCCATAGAACCCTGCTTTGGCCTCGGGCCTGTATTTCCCTAGACCTTTCTCTCTGTTTTGTGTCTGTCCAGGGACTGGGGTTGTGAGTATGATTGTAATAGAAAGGTGATAAATAAGAAAGGTAATCTTTAGTAAGTCTATTCTGGAGAAGGAAAGACTAAGCTGAAAGAGGATTGTAGACAGAACCAGTGGGGAGATACACCCCAGGAATTTAGATAGAAGCAGCAATGCCAGAGACCTGGCTGCTTCTGGAAACAAGGTTACAGAATATAACCAGGGAAGTTCATAGCACTAGTAATGATTCCTGATGTTAATCAAGTCTCTGAGAACCTGGATCATGCAACTTACTGAATTCAATTTATCTCTTAGGCAAAATCATTGTGACCTGGATAGAAATTTAGCGAGAGAGCATTAAAAACTGGAAAGCCATAGTTAATGAATTAGCCTCTGGGAAACCAGGAGCCCTACTTTCTGGCTGGTTATATTTTAAATATTATAGGAAATTAGATAATTGAACATTTCCCAAGTACTTATTATGTATTAAGAACTGTACTTCGAATAACCTGGATTCACTGGATCCCCTCTAAAAGCCCTGTGCAGGAGGCATCCTGGTTTAGTAAGCACGTGACAATTTTCTGTTATAAAGACATATTCTGGGACCTTGTGGTTTGACTTTTCTCCCACTTTTCTTTTTTGCCAAAAAGAAATGGCAATCCCCAGTTATTTGTACCTAAAGGAAGAGACTGATTACATTTCCAGAACAAACTGTAGGTACATCAGAGACTGTACATGAACCACAGTCAACGTGTCCTTGATGGATGACAGCTATTCTAGCCTCTGTTACAAGTTGTTCTGGGCTTGTCTGAGACTTCTAGTTTTCTGTCTGCATTGATGAGATCATCATATCAGGCATCTTGACTTGACAACCAAGCTCTGAATGCAGAGGCCCATTTACTGGGGTGCAGAGTACAAACATAACACCCAGTATAATCTTATCCTTCCTATTTCTGCCCATAGGTGCTGGAGAGAGTACCTACTTTTAACAATCCATGCTTTCGGGGTCTCCTAATGCGGAAGGAGGAGATGCATTGAAAGGTGCAGTCTTTGGGCTGATCTCAGCTGCTTAAATCCCATGGTTGCTTGATCCAGGGGACATATGCAAGAGAAGGGTCAGGTCCAGACCAGCATTTTCAAGGCAGTCAGGAGACCCTTATCGACAGTGGTCACATCAGTTGTCTTCACGAAGAGGCTTAATTTTTTATGCTCTCCAGCTGTGGTCATCAAAGACAGCTCATCCTGGTCACTGGGTTTCGCACAGCTCTGGTGTCCTTCTTCATACTTGCTCAGCAGGGACCTTTCAGGCTTCTTGGTCACTCCTGTCAACATTGTAGGGCACAGGACCTCTCAAAGCTTGATGGTATAGTGCCAGCCCAAGCTCACAACTGTAACTTTTTAATTCTCAGTATTGTAAGCAAAGAAGCTGGAGGCTCAGAGCTCGTGCCTGTCCCGGGCCATGCCATCCGATACATTATGCCTTGCTCCTCACAAGTCCAGGTGTGCTGAGTTTCCTGGAGCTTTGCCCAACAAGACAGCAGAAGCTGAATCTTTCGTAGTTGAGGGCCACAGGCTCTGCTTTCCCAAAGCAGAGGAGTCCCCAGCTTTGTGGAATCTGAAGTGCCTGATGCCCACCTAGCCAGCAGCCAGTGTGCGCAGGGTGGGCTCGCAGCATCAGTGACCAGCAGGCAAGAAAAGAGCAGGGAAGATCACTGTTCGCTGGGATTTGCACAGCCGCTCATGGGAGGAAAAGCCAGCCATTGCTCACCGCTTACCTTGGCCTCAGCCACTGGAAGAAAAGATAATGAATAACATCCAAAACAGCAGAAGTAAGACAGCAGTTACAGTCTCTCACTGCCTGACTCTTCAAAGGTGCCCAGCTGTGCCGAGGAAGGATGTGAAGTCAGGATTTCATGATACCCAGGGTCAGGGCCAGAGATAAATCCTGCTCTTTTCCTTTTGAAGACAGCTCTTCATTGTCTCTTGATCCTAGGACTCCAGCCTGGTTTCCCTGGTGACTAGACTGGCTTCCAGAGGCAGAGGTCAGGGTGCAGTAAGATGCAGAAAGACCTGCCGTGATGGGTGTTCAGGACAGGAAGGCCAACTGGTGAAAAGAGGATGAGAACACTGAAGCAGTCCTCTCTGATAACTTCAGGGCAGCCAGAGATAGTCTTCTCCTTAGTCCTCATCCTGGATGATGAAACTGAACCAGCTAAGCAGCTAAGTAACCTGCCCTAGGTCACATGGGAAGGACAGTGGAGGACCAGGAATTAGATCTATCGTGGAGTGACTTTTCCTTGTTTCCAAAGAAAATGCTGCCACTGAGCGCTTAAAGTTGCTTCTCTTGGAGAAGAGACAGGTGTACAATGAGGTGCGTGGGGGGCTGTTAGGACTGGCCAGAGGGGTGAGCTTCTGGCCCACAGGTGGGAGTAGTCCCACCTCACTGCCCCTGCTGGCCAGTGGCCAGTCGTTCCCAGCAGTCTCTCCTGGGTAACAAGCAACAGGGACCCAAAGGAAAGCTGGAGGTCCAAACCTGTGTTCTTCCCACCAGTCAGAACAAGTCAGGATGAAAACTAGCTCAGAGCAGCAGAGAGCCTCCTGGGATGACTGGCAATTTGAGTTTCTTAGAGACAGACACTCTGCTGTACCAGACGTCATCTTCAGCTAAAAGCCTATGGTTATGTTGCATAGCTGATCTTCTTTATTTACTCTAACCCGTAATCCAGAAGCCGCTCTAGATTGAATGTGGGCCGTTAAGCAGTCCTGTGAGAACCACAGCTCAGTATTTTTAGGGGTTGTCATTGCCAGCTGGGGAATTACCTTTCTGTCTGCAGCTTGTGCATTTAGGATCTGATTATCTCTGTGCTTCTTCTAACCATCACCAGTCCTCAGGAGTCAGCGCCTTGCTCCTCTCTGCCGGTGGAGTGTCTCCACCCACAAGGGTTCCCAATCCCCTCCCCTGCTCTAGCCCCAGAGGCCTGTCTGGAGAGGGTCTGTGCCTCACTAACTGTATCTATCACTTGGGCAATGCACTGCCTGTTTCCCCCAGCCTCTGTCTTGACTGGGATGACGAGAGGGATGACTAGGCAGTGCCCAGGGCCCCCGGGGGCTCAAGAGTTGTGGGGCAGAGGCAGGGAGTGAGGATTCTCTGCCAGGGCCTCGCCCAGCAGTCTGTGCTGGAGGCTCCAGCTGTACCTCTCCTACTGAAAATGCTCGTGGTGACCTTTCTTCCCATGAAGTCCCTACCTCCCATCTCCTGAGAGCTCCTGACAGCCCCTGCTGCCCCATCAGGAAGCTGTAAAGTGCACTCATGCCCCCGATGTGCCTGAACCTTGGGCCAGCATGGGGCCAGCGTCTGTGTGTGTTCTGACTCCTCCTTCTCCGTGAGCTCTCCTGCCTGCCTGGCCTGGCTCTGGGCCCATTGGCCACTTGGACTGCCGCCTCTCCCTGCCTCTCTGGCTTTTATTTAAACTGTCCAGATGCCTCCCCATTACCCTGGTCTCACCTCTGCACTCCTCCACCCAAGTCCCTCTGGGCCTGGCCTGCCACCGCAGAGGGGCTGAGACAGAGGGAGGAGCCTGTGCACTGCGCTTGCCACGCTCAAAGGAAAGGAAACTGCCACCACAGGGCCTGGCCAGCCCTTGGAGAATGAGAAAACATAGCCACCTGAGGGCCCGCCGCCCAAGCCCCCAGGTGTGTGGCAGCTTTGCTCCTGCAGGGTCCTAAGGGCAGGTGCAGATGGGCAGAAGTCTCCTGCCTAATGAGGAGGACAAGTATCTTACCTACCAGGTTGGCCACCTCTGACTCACCAGCTTCTTGAGCTTGCGTTCTTACATATTGAATGGCTCTAACAATGCCCACTGTGCAGAAGCATGGTGCTCAGTACTAAGGGAAGAAATGTCTATAAAATGCTCTTCACTCTCTGGCATGTCACAGGTGCATAAGCCACAGTAGCGAGTACCACTCGTATTGCTGTCACTGCAGCAGAAGCCTTGCCTTGGCCCTCCCGTGCACTTCTCAGCTTCAGGTGGCCCCAGCCATTCCTCCTCTCTCTCAGGGCTCCTCCCAGAATACGTGACCGTTTCAATTCATTGCAGCATCCATATGGGGCCAGAATGTTCGCTTCAGAAGAATGAAGGCACATTCTGTCCCCGTATCTGCAGGACACTCCTGCCCCGTCAGCCTTCTAGCTCAAGTACAGACTGTTGGAAGCAGAGGGAAGTTTTCGCTGACAGAACACGACAGCAGGAATCCGCAGACTCATTGCAGCCCCAGTGCAGCCTGGCCAAGGGCAGAGAATGCTGGGTCCACCTTGACTGGAAAATGCCTGCCACAGCCTTCTTGTGGAGGACAGATGTCAGCATGGCACACACCTCCGGGAGAGAAGCTGGCAGGCTGATCCCACAGGGAGCACAGGACATTTCCCGCCTCTGTGGTCGGGTGGTGGCCTTCCACTTCCATCCCCTCCTCCTGGCTGCAGCCTCACACTCCACCAGGACCACATCGACTTTCATTGCCACCACTCCTGTTTGCTCTTCATTTGCCACCAGGTTTCTCTTGGGTGTGGGCACTTCCCTAGGCACAGCCCCCTTCAAATGGCTTCTGCTGTGGGGCTGCATCCAGCATTTGCTGTTTGAGGTCAGCCCAGCATCCCGACCTCCTGCTCCCCCTCCCTCTGCCGGCCCTCTGGCTCTGTAGAACGTGGACCCCAGAACACACACACATACAGAGAGTCACGCTCCTCACGTGCCCCCCTTTCCTGCTCCCCACAACCACATCTGCCTCTCCCCTCTGCAGACATTGTTCCCAAGACGACGCAGTCTCTTCCTTGCAGCCCTATTCTATCATCCGAGCCAATCAGGAGGCATCACATNCCGCCTCTCCCTGCCTCTCTGGCTTTTATTTAAACTGTCCAGATGCCTCCCCATTACCCTGGTCTCACCTCTGCACTCCTCCACCCAAGTCCCTCTGGGCCTGGCCTGCCACCGCAGAGGGGCTGAGACAGAGGGAGGAGCCTGTGCACTGCGCTTGCCACGCTCAAAGGAAAGGAAACTGCCACCACAGGGCCTGGCCAGCCCTTGGAGAATGAGAAAACATAGCCACCTGAGGGCCCGCCGCCCAAGCCCCCAGGTGTGTGGCAGCTTTGCTCCTGCAGGGTCCTAAGGGCAGGTGCAGATGGGCAGAAGTCTCCTGCCTAATGAGGAGGACAAGTATCTTACCTACCAGGTTGGCCACCTCTGACTCACCAGCTTCTTGAGCTTGCGTTCTTACATATTGAATGGCTCTAACAATGCCCACTGTGCAGAAGCATGGTGCTCAGTACTAAGGGAAGAAATGTCTATATAATGCTCTTCACTCTCTGGCATGTCACAGGTGCATAAGCCACAGTAGCGAGTACCACTCGTATTGCTGTCACTGCAGCAGAAGCCTTGCCTTGGCCCTCCCGTGCACTTCTCAGCTTCAGGTGGCCCCAGCCATTCCTCCTCTCTCTCAGGGCTCCTCCCAGAATACGTGACCGTTTCAATTCATTGCAGCATCCATATGGGGCCAGAATGTTCGCTTCAGAAGAATGAAGGCACATTCTGTCCCCGTATCTGCAGGACACTCCTGCCCCGTCAGCCTTCTAGCTCAAGTACAGACTGTTGGAAGCAGAGGGAAGTTTTCGCTGACAGAACACGACAGCAGGAATCCGCAGACTCATTGCAGCCCCAGTGCAGCCTGGCCAAGGGCAGAGAATGCTGGGTCCACCTTGACTGGAAAATGCCTGCCACAGCCTTCTTGTGGAGGACAGATGTCAGCATGGCACACACCTCCGGGAGAGAAGCTGGCAGGCTGATCCCACAGGGAGCACAGGACATTTCCCGCCTCTGTGGTCGGGTGGTGGCCTTCCACTTCCATCCCCTCCTCCTGGCTGCAGCCTCACACTCCACCAGGACCACATCGACTTTCATTGCCACCACTCCTGTTTGCTCTTCATTTGCCACCAGGTTTCTCTTGGGTGTGGGCACTTCCCTAGGCACAGCCCCCTTCAAATGGCTTCTGCTGTGGGGCTGCATCCAGCATTTGCTGTTTGAGGTCAGCCCAGCATCCCGACCTCCTGCTCCCCCTCCCTCTGCCGGCCCTCTGGCTCTGTAGAACGTGGACCCCAGAACACACACACATACAGAGAGTCACGCTCCTCACGTGCCCCCCTTTCCTGCTCCCCACAACCACATCTGCCTCTCCCCTCTGCAGACATTGTTCCCAAGACGACGCAGTCTCTTCCTTGCAGCCCTATTCTATCATCCGAGCCAATCAGGAGGCATCACATCTTTCCTAAAAATCAATGCCTGCCTAACTTCTAGTGCCTAATCTACATCTGCTCATCCTCTCCCTTTCTTTAAAAAAAAATAAAACAAATAAATAATAAAGCGCTCTTTTCACATGACCCGCTTGCCTGCCATTGCCAGGGCCCTGAAAAGCTTCTGCTGATCGGGAATCTTTTATTCTGCAAAGAATTGCTCTGACACACTTTTCTCTCATGAGTTTGTCCTCTATTCAGGTAGCACAGGTTTTTAGAGGCTGTATATAGGGGAAGGGCCAGGAAGATATTTGATAGCAAAGAGGGCTTTTAAAAGGGTTCTCTGAGCTCTAGGTCCCATACGACTTGGCAGGGATTGACATATCAACCTCTTTCCTTCTGCTTTTGGCCCAGGGGAAAAGGAAATAAAAAGCAACAGATGCCCCTCCCCCCACCACAAGCCCATGTCAAGAATTTTTTTTTTTTTTTTAAATCATTGTGTTGAAGTATAGTGGATCTTCCCAACGCAGCAATAGAACTTTGGTCTCCCTCATTGCAGACGGGTTCTTTACCAGTTGAGGCACCAGAGAAGCCCATAGTTGTTTTACAATGTTGTGTTAATTTCTCCTGTATGGCAAAGTGACTTGGTCATCCATATATATACATTGCTTCCCTGGTGGCTCAGATGGTAAAGAATCTGCCGGCAATGCAGGAGATCCTGTTCAGTTCCTGAGTCAGGAAGATCCCCTGGAGAAGGGAATGGCAACCCACTCCAATATCCTTGCCTGGAGAATTCCATGAACAGAGGAGCCTGGAGGGCTACAATCCGTGGGGTAGCAGAGTTGGACATGACTTAATGAATAACACACATAAATTACTTTTTTCATATTATTTTTCATTACAGTTTATATTATAGGATATTGAATATAGTTCCCTGTGCTATACAATAGGACCTTGTTTATCCATTCTATAAATACCAGTTTGCATCTGCTAATCCCAATCCATATCTTCCACATCTCTCTCCCCCTTGACAACCACAAGTCTCTGTAGGACCCCTTTTTTTCTTGGTAAGAGTAGTAGGAAGGGCAGGGACTTAGAATAGCTGCTTGAAAATTAGAATTCATGATCAGCTGTGTATTCTTCCTGCTGCTCACAACCACCATTTATGACTAGACTTGAGACATGATTTGGCCATGTCTTCCCACCACCCCTTTCTGCCCAATACTTTTTTGGGGTCATTTCTCACAAACTGACATGCCCACTTTAAGGAACTGGACACAGATTTAGAGAAACTTATAAAACCAGAAAACTGACGAGTGCTTATTTATAAAGATTTTTCTGCTCCACAGTGCTTCCCTGAGAGGCTCGTTTAAGGAGCAGCTGCCCAGGATATGTGTCTCTTTACATATCCTTAACTGCTGCTGAAGTTCCAAGTGGATCTAAGAGTATAGGCTTGGGGCTCAGACAGGCGGAGGTTTAATTCTAGCCTGGCCACTTAGTGGCAAGTTAGAAGACCTCAAGATCCTACGTGCTTATCTGTAGAGTGGACATTACTGAGAAGATTAAACAATTTCCTTATCACTTCACTCATCAAAAATGTGGTTTAGAATGGCATGTCTGAGAGACTCCTTTACTGTTTCACACAAAAAGAACCCGGCAGATGTGAGCCAATTTAAGAGACTATGTTTGGGATGGTTGGACCTAAAATAAAAACTCTGCTGTGCACACAAAATTCACTTTGGGGAGCCCATGCCCATGGTTCCCAAGTGTCAGGACTGGAGCTCTGGGTGGGCAAGGCTGGCTTGTAACTATTGGTCATGGAGTAAAGGAGAAGCCAGGTCTGTATCCTGATTGACAAGAACAGGCTCAGGAAGCCTGAAGCATGAAGGCAGAGAATAGGTAAAGAACCAGAATGGAATCCAAGGTGAAAGGTCTGCAGAACAGAAGAAGACGAGCAGGACTAACTGGAGGCAGGAGGGGGGTTGGGACCACTGACCACCTGGAGGGCTCCCTTCAAACAAACCCCCCAGAGAGAGTAGGATCAGGACCATTAGGCAGGTTTGGGGGGCAGGCCGGCCCAGGCCCCCCAGCTGGGGAGCAGGGCCATGGTCCCACCATCTAAGAGATGGTTTCCTGTGACTTTTTACCTGCTTCCTCAGTGCCTGTCTGTCTTGGCACAGATAATTAGCACTGATGGTAGCTCATTAGCTAATTATTTCTGGTTCATGTTTACCAAGTGCGTTACGGACAATTTGGGCACGGCTTTCTGAGAGTCAAGTACTGGAAAACTCTTCAGAAAAAATAGATGCTTGATACATAAGGCTCCCATCCCCCGTCTTTCAGAAAAATGCTAGCTCTGCTGTCTACTACATTGTTTCTACGTTCTCCTCCATCTTGCCTCAGTGACGGCCATGGGGAGTGTGGTAGGAGACACAGAACGTGTATGTGGGCTCAAGACCTGCCTCCATCGCTGACTAACTGTTGAACCTTGAGAAAAATTAGTTAGCTTTTCTGAGCTTCAGTTTCCCTGTCTATGAAATGGAGGACACACTGTCTATTTCATAAGATTATCATGAAGATTAAACAAGATTCTTTAGAAGAGGAGTATGTTTGGGGACCTCCCTGGTGATCCACTGGTTAAGACTCCGTACTTCCAATGTCGGGAATGCAGGTTTGATCCCCTGTCAGGGAACTGTGCTATGCTTAGTTGCTCAATCATGTCCAACTCTTTGAGACCTCATGGACTGTAGCCCGCCAGGCTCCTCTGTCCATGGGGATTCTTCAGGCAAGAATACTAGTGTGGGTCACCATGCCCTCCTCCAGGGGTTCTTCCCAACCCAGGGATCAAACCCAGGTCTCCCACACTGCAAGTGGATTCATTACCATCTGAGCCACTAGGGAAGCCCAAGAATACTGGAATGGGTAGCCTATGCCTTCTCCAAGGGATTCTTCCCGACCCAGGAACTGAACCAGGTCATGGAACTAAGATCCCACAAACTAAGTGACACGGCCAAGAAAAAGGTAAGTGTGTTGTGAAAAGTAGGATGCTAAGCCAGTATTTGTTGGGCTTCCCAGATGGCGCTAGTGGTAAAGAACTCACCTGCCAATGCAGGAGACATAAGAGCTGTGGGTTTTAATTCCTGGATGCAGAAGATCATCTGTAGGA